>CAAKHC010019648.1:32595-57782 GCA_901007825.1 Macroramphosus scolopax | reverse complement strand
CCTCGTGTTTTTCCTTGTGTCTCTTGTGTTTCCCCTTTCCCTTGTGTCTCCTGTGCCCTCCTGTCTGTGTCTCTCTCTCTCTCTCTCTCTCTCTCTCTCTCTCTCTCTCTCTCTCTCTCTCTGTGTCTATGTTGTGGGCGTGGCTCTCAGGCTCCCTAATTACCACTCATTCCACTCACCTGCTCCAAGCTGCACACCTGCCATCCATCAACTCATCAGCTCTACAGTATATTAACCCTGGTTCTCCATCCATTCAGATAGTTATTTCAACCCAAGTGGTAGTTTCTAGTTCCTGGCTTCCTCCAATGGTGTCTTCAAGCAGTTTCGCTCGTGTGTGTTTTTGTCTCGCTCTTAACATTTTTTTCCTTGTGCTTCAGGATCACTGCCTGCCAGTCCATCTCCCTGCCGTCAAGTCATCCGGTCACCAGCTCCTAGCTTCCATGCTAGTCTCCTCAGCCACCCTCTCATCCAGCCACCGTTCCAGCTCTGCCACGATCTCCCTGGCTATCCGGCTTCCCTCTCCCGCTGCCTGCTGGACTCATCATCATTACCCTCGGAACCCCTGCAACAAACCTTTTCTCAAACCATTCACTCCTGGGTTTGTGTGCTAAGTTTGGGTTCCCCCCGTTGATCGTTACAGAATGATCAGGCCACCATAGACCCAGTGGACGCAAACCCTCTTGGACCCCTCTTGACCCCTGAAGCAGAGCAGGCTTTTGTTGAGCTGAAGCGGCGCTTCACCACTGCACCGATTCTAGTCCAGCCCGACATCTCCCGGCAGTTCATTGTTGAAGTGGATGCCTCTGACACCGGGGTCGGGGCGGTTCTCTCCCAAAGCTCCAACTTGGACGAGAAGCTCCATCCATGTGCCTTTTCCCGCTCAACGTAACTTAGACGTTGGATATCACGTGTTGCGAGCTGAACATCCATTTGTGGTGTGGACTGACCATAAGAACTTAACTTGTATCCAGACGGCTAAACAACTTAACTCTCGCCAAGCTCGCTGGGAGCTGTCGATTCAGGTTCATGCTCACCTATCGTCCTGGCTCCCGGAATGTTAAGCCTGATGCTCTCTCGCCAGTACGTCTCCGGAGAAGCTTCTACCAACCCTGACACCATCCTTCCCTCATCCTGTATTGTGGTGGCCGTTACCTGGAAGATTCAATCCCTGGTCAAAAGAGCACAACAAACCCAACCAGACCTGGGTAACGGTCCCCCTAATCATCTCTTTGTGCCTGACTCTACTCATTCACAGGTTCTCCAGTGGGGACACGCATCTCGGTTCCCCTATTATACGGGAATTGGTCGCACCCTGTCACTCCTGAAAAGACACTTCTGGTGGGCCACGATGGATGCAGACACTCGTGCCTTCGTTTCTGCCTGTACTGTGTGCTCGAAAGTCCTCCCATCGGCGTCCTACTGGTTTGCTTCGCCCCTTGCCCATCCCTGGTCGTCTCTGGACCCACATGGCACTCGACTTCGTCACAGGATTACCCCTGTCCCAAGGTAACTCAACCATACTTACCATAGTTGATCGCTTCACCAAAGCAGTGCACTTTGTGGCTCTCCCTAAACTCCCCACAGCCCATGAGACGTCTCCATCCATCCATCTCCTGATCGTTTTTTCAACCCAAGTGGTGGTTTTTAGTTCCTGGCTTCCTCCAATGGTGTATTCTAGCAGTTTCACTCTTGTGTTTTTGTCTCGCTCTTTACATTTTTTTTCCTTGTGCTTCAGGATCACTGCCTGCATGTCCGTCTCCCTGCCTTCAAGTCATCTGGTCACCAGCTCCTAGCTTCCATGCTAGTCTCCTCAGCCACCCTCTCATCCAGCCACTGTTCCAGCTCTGCCACGATCTCCCTGGCTATTCGGCTTCCCTCTCCCCCTGCCTGCTGGACTCATTACCCTCCATCATTACCCTCGGAACCCCTGCAATAAACCTTTTCTCAAACCATTCACTCCTGGGTTTGTGTGCTGCGTTTAGGTTCCCCCGTTGATCGTTACATTTTACCAAACGTAGCCTACAGTACCTTTCCTGATGTAACATTTAATAATAAACATAAAAATAACATTATCTTGACATGATATTGGATGAAATGACTGTGGGAACATTCCACACAATTATACCCACACCTGTCATTCATTGTAAAGTTGATGTTGGCAAGTAGGAACAAGTCCATTTTAAATTGAGGCTATATATAAACCATGAGCTGTCTCCAAACCCTCTTGTCTTATCATAATCTATCATATTGCTGTTATAGTTTGCAGATCATATTTGTAATGTAATAACTTTAATCTGAGTCATCCACGCAGGGAAACAATGGCAACATGAAAGGAAATCCTGTTTAATCTGTATCACATTTAAACATGAATTATATACATGTGTACTTACTGGCATTATGTTTATTTAAAGATTGGCAAAAATTACAATTTTGAATAGGCCTACTATATGCTTTTAAGGAAATTTGGTTAACACAATACTCAGATCAATTAAACAATCATTTGAAGGCCAAACCTGTGAAAATCTTGTCCTATATACAGTAAGTCCTTTAACATATCCTTTACTTATGGATATAGCATCACTTAGTAATGTGGAGATGACACCCTCCATGTCATGACCTTTATAAGTGCCTTAACACTCTATTAGTGGATTATGCTATACCGCTTAGTTTGGACTAAAATATGGAAATGATTGTGTAAACATTGTTTATATACCAAACCAATAACATATATAGATATATAGGTGTCCTTGAAAATTAAAGCAGACTATCAATGGTCCATGTTTTAAATGTTATTGTTGTTGATGAAGATGATAAGAAATTATATCAAACTAATAAACTAACTACATTAATGTAGTGCCAACCTGCAATGAAAATGGCTTGTTGAATAAACATACAAACAACTTTTCTGAAACTGTAATTGATTTATTCATGAATTTGTGGATTTGCATACAGTTATGTGGTATGATAATTATGAAGCAAAAGTAAAGGAAAGTATATTATTTGAAATGAATACAGCAGATTATTTAACGTTTTTAAAGTAGATGAATTATATTTTAAGAGTAATTGAAGAAATATGCTTGTTTTACATGGTTTAAGTGTGAACCAATTAGAGATGAGTGCGGTGCTCTACGTCAGACGTAAGGGGGCGTTCCAGAGGCACGTCGGGTCCTCGGTAGTAAGCGGAGTTGACTGTTGCGTTTGATCTCCATCTGTAGTGACTCTCCGGTTCAGAGACAGTGCAGGCGGACAAGGGGGCGGACCGGCGAGACGAAGCCAGACAGAAAACAAGAGCATATCGGTTCTCAACACAATTGTTGATATTCATAAGCGTGAATTTTTCTGAAGTCAAGAGACTGCGCTCGCTGACAGACGCTTCAGCGGATACGTGAAGGAATAACGTTAGCAGGAAAACCGACAGAAAGGTGAGGGGAAGGCACGCTTGGGAAGGAGGGATTGAGAAGTGAGAGGACACAGCCACAGGTAGGACGCCGTGGTGGCAGAAGATATCAAAGTGCAAGCTGGTCATGTGGATTTCTCCGGTCTCTGATCGGAGCGACGAGTCGCAGAATTAAACCGGCCGGGATAGAGAAGGAACAGAAGGTAGAAGAACCAACCGCTTCTCCGCCGCTCCGCACGTCCGCCCGAGTGGGCTCCTGGTCAGACGAAGAGCCACCATGTCCCGGAGAAAGCAGAGCAAACCCCGGCAGATAAAACGTAAGGAAGTTCATTACTTGTGTTGTTTGTTTTACTGGTTGTGTGTAGCAGTGTGAGGAGCCACGCGCTCTGACGAGCAGCCGCTGGTTGTGTGCGGCACTTCTGTAAGTAACTGTAACGCCGGGCTTCTCTACAGTAGTTTTATGACACCGTTTTATGGGTATATCTCTTAAAAACAGAACCCAGAAGCAAATACAACACTGTTACGCAATTCATAATATGAAAACCTCCAGTCAAGTTTTGTTCGGATACTATATTTTTTCTGAATAAACCGTGTACAGTTCTTCAAAACTTGTTAAAGCGCCACTTTGGAAGCGTCACAATCAAGAATGTGAAAGAAAACGTAACTTTCCATTATTTCACTGTAAAGAATGTTTGTCTTTGGCAGCTACAACTGTAGCCGTGGCTTCCTGTTTAATTCTGTTGTGGAAACGTCAGTGTTCTCTGAAAAAGCCGATGTGAACAGAGATAACGCAGCGATCCGATGTGAGCACTGATAAAGATTAAAATTGGATCTTTTTTTATTTGTTTTCTGTCTCAGGCCTCCATTGCATTTTCCCCCTGGCTTTTCACTTCTCTTTTCCAGAGATTGGGCGTCAGATAAGCTGCCTGGCTGATCTCTTCCAGATAGCCGCTTACAATTGGATATTTTTGTACATCTATCCTTTTAAGTCAATAAAACATCTGAGGGCCGCATGAAAGATATTTTTCTTGGTCTGCTGCTTCACATGACTCAGTGCTTGACGAGTAATTCCTGTTTATAAAACTTGTGCCAGTGACCAGTGTTCAGAGTTGAAGTGTAAGGATGATGTTGTGATTAAGCTTTCTGCATTGTGAAGCCATGTTGGGAGTTGCACACTTTTTTCTTAAAGCGTGACATTGTACATGAGAGATTAAGGAGAATTGATGAACAGCATTTGGAAGCTGAAATGGAAACCATGACACCAGCAGTTCCATTTATTTTGCAAGTTATCTAACTGAGCAAATAGTAATATCTTGTCACCGCTCACAGTTCACTGTGTTCTAAAAGCAACATTTGGAAGTTTAGGTATGTATGGTGTCACATTACATGATCCCCCCTTTAACTGGATGATACCAACTCTACGAGAACACTACTTCTTTGGACTCTACTTGACTTCTTTCGTTTTCCGTTGAGAAAAACTTGCACCTGATTTGTACTTTTTGTATCACCTCTGCTGGTGAGGCTCTAAGCAGCTGAGCCAATACTAATGTAGAAACACTGGTTAGAGTGAATTGGTTCTATAACACCAACATGTGTACTATAGTGCCGCAATCTTTTTTTTTTTTAATGAACTGGAGCACAAGTGGTGGAGCTGCAGATGTTCTTCTATTAGATTGCTGATCAAGCATAAGCTGGATGGAGGAAAACTGTAAAGAGATGACCTACCAAGAAGTCTTGGAACTGTTGTGTCTGGTTGAAGAGGATGTCAAGGCAGTTTCACATGGCGACAAGCTACTCTGGCGGGTTATAATGTACATTGGAAAATTAAATCCTGGTCATTATAGGTGTGTGCACTCTCACATGGTTTGAGGAAAATATTTAACATGATAAATCACTATTAGGATCATGAAAATGCTGTGATGAACTCTGTACTTTGAGTATTGATGAATAGATGGTAGTCATTGTCTTTTTGTGCTTCAAAATTACAAGCCAAGTGGGGCGTTTGCTTTAGATAATTTATTTGATTTATGGCAGCCTTTTATGCCAGTTCAGAAAGGTTGCTTTCAACAGATAGAGCTGAGTTACCTTACACGCTCTGATTCGGTTCATCCAAGGCTCAGACGTTGTTGTCGTTCTGTTAAGCTAACCATAACGTATAATCATAACCATATACATTAGTCATTACGACCACAAATACACGTCTGAATTTTTAATTTACAGTTAATCTAATCCCCTGGATTAGACAATGTCGTGGTCTTGGCTGCTCTTTACAGATGATATTGAAATGTTTGTTTTGAGCTGGATGATGTGGTGAAAGTTTAATATTACAGTAGATGCTTATGGAGCTTGTCTGTTGGGTTGACGCAGAAAGTTCTCGTTGTCGTCCTTGCACTGTCGGACTAAACAACATAGCGAGTCCTCTGCATCCCTGGATACTGCATGACCAACTTCAGTTCTTCCTACCACAGACTTGGTCAGGTGCACTGACATCAGCCTTAATTCCTAACAAGCATGTCTTTGATGGTGGGGGAAACCAGAATACCCGGGGAAAACCCAAGCAGACACTGGGAGAACATGCAAACTCAACACAGAGGACTGGGGTTTCAACCCAGGACCTTCTTGCTCTGAGGCTTTAATGCTGACCACTGACCCACATGGAGAGAGAGGAGAGGAGAGAGAGAGACTTCACTCGATGACGTGTGCACCACCGCGAGTAGTTTATATAGTCAGTCACTTCCTTTTTTTATATCTGTTTCCATAGAGAGGCCTATCAGCTGTGAACTCCCTGCAGGCACCTACAGTAAAGCCAGTGGTCAGGTCTGGAGATGTACTCCAGACCCTGAGGCTGATAAAACCCAGGCTAGACTTGGTGTGTATGAGAGAGAGGGAGTGTGTGCATCTCAGGGGTGTCATGGCCATCTTTATCAGTGCTTCTGGTCCACCGCGCTTCCCTGTGCACCAGGCCCCGGCTGTAGTCGAGGCCAGCCAGGCTCTCTGCCCCGTGACTCTCTTGTGATTTGGCAGACATTCTGATAGGAAAGAGTGAGGAGTGATAAGGACTTTGTACGGCTGGGTCAGGTGGGGGTCCAGCAGAGGTGGGGGCTTCTGGCGCTACCATTACTACTATTACTACCAAAGCAGTGTGTCCACCATGTTGTTTTAAGTATGCTGCACACTCTTACTGATACGACGAATTCCAACCAGGTCACAGTGTTGTTGGGTTGACTTTCATTATCAGAGTAATCCACCTCTAACATCCTCTCTGAGAAGGATTCATACAACACATTCATATTGTTCTACAGAGCACAATGTTGACGCTAAAGCTTACTGATGGTTGTTCTGTAGTTGTTATCAGATACCAACAATATTTAAGGAAGTCTGATCGAATGTTCCTGCAGGTGCTTCCCAGTAAAAGCCTTGCAAACCACCGGAGCACCGCGGTTGTTCCCCCTGAAACAGTTTGAGAAGTAGGTTAATACCCAAGTACAGTTTCCACAATACAAGGATTTCTTCCTGGTATACTGGTGATTATATATAGTTATTTACTGTATAAGATGTGGAAACATGAATGAAAAGTCTTCTGTCCCGGGTGTCAGAGGACGGCAGAAAGAAAGACAAAACTGAGATGTTTTCAATGAGGTTTCATTTTTTTTTAAATTTACTGTTGAAGCATTGAGAAATATTAAGAACGCGACAATCTGACTGAAATGAAGATGTTCAGTGTGTCAGTGTGAGCAGGCCGCACCAGTGGACGGTGTTTGTGAGGGATGAAGGTAACTCCTGGTGTAATGCAGCTGATCAGTATCGAAGGATTCACATTAAATACAATTTCTTGGTCAGATTTGGAACCATATCAGCATGGTTGGGGTACGAGAAGGTGCAGCAGGACCGAAAGAATGACGCAACAACCAATCTGAAGTCAGCTTGTTAATCAGTGAGGCAGCAGAGACACTGTGAATGAACAGAACGTTGGTGCCACAGTGCGTTTTTCAATTTATAATTCATCATTTGTTCAACCGTCTTAAAATTTAAAAAATAGAGTGACTGGATGTATGAAACAGGGAAGACTACAGGTGAGTTACTGTAGTTTATGGGAACCTTAAAACTGCCCATGATCAAGTAAACAATGAGATAGAGTTGAATGTGTCAGTATAATCAACTTCTCTGAAGCTTCAGCAACTCTGAAGACTATTGTGACCAAGTGTTGGTGTGAAGCTACGGAGGAGTGAAGCTCTGGGATTTAACTTTCGTTCAAAAACCCAGTTCACATTAACAATCAAACCCCCTACAATGGAGCGGTAAATTAAGACAATAGCACAAATATCTTTTTCCCCCAACAACAAGAGATTCAGTCCAGGGCTTTCTGTAGGCCAATAGTGAAGGAGGAGGTTGTTTGTGAAGCAGATAGATATTTGTCGGTGTCTCTTTGTGCGTCATCCTCCCCAGCGGTTGGTGATCTCTTAGCCTGATAAGGCTCCTCTCCTTGATAGGGAGATTGTAAGCAGGCAGGCAGCCCACTGAGGCTGGATCCCTGGGCTTATATTTTGGCGGTTGAGATGGGAGACGTGATAAAACTTGCCGTCGATTGCTGCCGCTGATAGCGCGGAAAGCAAAAAGGGAGAGAGAGATGGGAGGTAGGGCAGATGGAAGGAGCGATAGAAATTGGAGGGCACATTCTAATTACATCTGGCTGTTGTATGCAATTTTCCCAGCATTGTCGCGTTGTTGTCATTAGTTTTGTTTGGGACTGGTTGGGGGTGGATCTCTAGATAAGTAAAGTGGAGAAGAGCAGAGGGGGGGCTGGGTAAAAGTGTGGTGATAAAAGTGAGGAGGAGATGAGGAGTGAACGTAATGGGGGGAAAAAAGAGATCCAGAAAGGGTGGAAGAGTGTGCAGAATTCATGGCTGGTAGATGAATGTGTTGTGGTGTGTTTTTAATGGCAGCCCAGCCGGCTCTGCCGCTCCCCCACCCCAGTGAAAGATGTTGGAGGCTGATAAGGAGGCCTGCTGATGATAGATAGATAACAGCCTGCAGATCCAGAATGCTGATTGTGTGTGTGTGTGTGTGTTGTGTGTGTGTTATGTGTGTGTGTGTTGTGTGTGTGTGTGTGAGAAAGCTTGGTTCCTATGACATCAGAGCTCGAGCTCAGAGGTCAGCATGAATAATTCGCTGCCTCCCACAGCTTTAAGCAAACCTGGACGCCTGCAGACAAGGCAATCACTACGCTGACCTCCTCCTCCTCCTGCTTTCCTTCTATGTCGCCTCTTTTATTTCCTCGCAACTTCTTCGAAGCTCACTGAAGAGGTGTGTTTTAGATTTCGTGAAATGACTTGACATGTTCCTGTTGAGCGCGGTGCAGCTTTGTGAAAGGAATGTGTTACTGTGTTGTGTTTTTTTTTTATCCGTAGTCTGACAGGGCTTGGGTCACATGATTGTTTTATGGACGCACAATTGAGAGATTAATTAATTTGTTGTGAGCCAAAGTGAATTAAAACACACAAACACATCTAAATTCCAAGCACACACACACCCCCACAAGACTCATGCAGTGCCTTGGTGGCTTTCCCTTTGTTTTTTTTCTTCTTTGTTCTGCTTTTAGCTTGATGTGAACTTGCGATAAGCCGCGGGGCCTGATCTCCGGTGCAGATAGAGATCGCCAAGCGTGATTAGAGTTGTTATCTGGCCGGAGCAGGCAGGAGCCGAGGCTCCACAGCAATAACAACAGGCTCAGGCTGGAGCAGCCGGGGTCCGGACCCTGGCAATCAGTTCCAGCCCTAATGGGATTAATGTTGTTGTATAATTAGATGATAGGTGTGAATGCACTTCTTTTCTCCCTCAATCTTTTCTCACTCATTCAAACCCTATCTCCCCCCCTTTTCTTCCCCCGTCTCTCCTCTTTCTCTCCTCCCTAACAAGCATTGTCATTGATTAATTTAATTTAAATTAATACCATGTATTACTCATTCCAGATCCGGTGTAAGATAATGCTGACATGTTGGGAAATTTTGGTGTTCATTGATGATTATCTCCAGGGTGATTTTTCTTTTTTAAATTGTCTTCTCTGTTTTAAGAGCGTACAGTAAGTGTGAGGGGAAAGAAGAAAAAGAGGAAAGTAGCAGCATCAGCAGGATGACTCTCACTGGTTTGATTCCACTGACTGATATTAAACTTGTAGCAAGATGGTGTGTGATTGTGTATCGGAAGCTAACGATTCTCATGCTTACCATCAGATAGTTCGGTTTGAAAAGCTGCAGATGACTGCAATCGATGGAGTCCACATATGCACTCTTGTACGTCCGTGTAGGGGACTAACTGTCTTAGTCGGGCCTCCCAGCTTCAGATCATCTCTGGTTAGGGTCATAACGGTAAACAAACATAATTGTCGTAGCCTTTAAAACGTGTGTGTGCTGAACTGAAAGGCCGAAACGAAAAATGATACAAATATAACACCTCCAGATCTGGTTTGATCTCTGAAAGTAGAGCCGAAAAAGCAGCAAATAGACTTCCTGTACCCGTTCAATAACGTCTGTATCATGTAACCCAGACTTTATAGAACTCCAAATGTTCGCTCGGAAGCAGAATTATTGTCAATCCCTTTGTACTGTTTTACCAATCAACTATCAAGATGAGGTAGTTCCCTGGTTTATTTCTGCTGCTCTTAATGCATTAATGCGAGTGTGTTTGCTTTGTGTCTAACGGAGCAGAGCCAACAAAGAGTGTGTGTCCATGGTCAAATACACCAAAGGGGGAAGTTGGCAGGGTTACAGAGGAAACACCGTTTGTGCTCGGTGTGCAGATGAGTTATTACCCTTTCCTGCTATTTACCTAGGGGAGGGCCTTGTGTTGAATTATGGTTCCCCAACTCAGTGCTGTTGTAAACGTTTTCACCCCTGACCTCCATAGATGAGGAAGGAGAGAAAACATAGCTCCGACCAACAGTAGCTTAATCTACGTCCAAACTATTTGCTCTAGCAGTAATTACCCCCCGTTACTGCTTCCCAGGGAGCTTTGTGAGGGTTTAACTCACAGCTGACATACTCTATTACAGATGGTGGATGTTTAACCTGAGTAACCAAAGAATCACAGTGTTCTGCTCAAGCCGCTGTCCAATCGATGCACCAAAACACACCGAGCCTCCCCCCCTGCAAGGTTTTCACCAACATTCTTCAGCAATATTTAAACCTCAGTTTATAGAAGACAACTGCAGCTCAGCTGTGTAGCTGCTGGTTGTACTTGGTAGATCTCTGGTCAGAACGACTCTTGACGCCCAAAGGACAGTGTGCTTGAGAGAGAGACACACTCAGCTAGTGTTATTACAAGGCCCCCCAGCGGCAGTGATAAGACAGACCATTTGCTCCTGTGCCGATCGCTCTGTTCCGGGGTGGGCAAACAGCACCGCCTGACCTGCTTTTACAGCTACGCACACGCACACGCACACGCACACGCACACGCACACGCACACGCACACGCACACGCACACTACAACTGCTCTTGTCCTTAGCACCTGACAATAGATTATAAACTTGAATTCCCCCAGAACCAATACAAAAATGAGAAAGAGCTCAAGGGTCAAAGGTCACAGCAGATCATCATCATGTAGCCTTTTAATACACACACACACTCATGCACACTGACCTTTGACCCTGTGTGCACCTGCTGCCTGTTCGGTTGCCGTGTTTGGGTGGACATTGTTTGCCTTATTAAAGGGTTGTATTAAGAGTAACTAGATAATATCGTAGTCACTTCCTGCGTCGCATTCATTTGGGTTTAACAGGAGTTTTATTGAGACTCTTCCACAAAAATGGAAAGAATTAAGATACACGATGTTGAAAATGATCTCTTAGCATTCTGCTACCTGCTCACCTTCATAGATGTATTGTAGTGTGACATGTTGAAAATACAAAACCTACCAAACACAGCATTAGGAACATACTAATAGTGTAATGATGTGTATAATAATGTGTGTTAAGTTGTTCTTAGAGGCTCAAACACATCCTGAAGGGTAAGAATGCTGGCAGCTAAATGATAAGGCAAGAATCAATAACATGACTGCAGTTCATACTTTATTGAGCAGATTTTACCGCTGTAAACAAACACTCAGGAGCATACAAAGATGACAAGCTGAACAAATGAACTAACAAAGCTGTATCATATGTACCAGGCAGTGCAAGAGGGGAGTGGATATTGTTAACCTAGATAAGTTAACAGTGCTAAAAAGACTTTATAAAGTTAAATCTAATTGTAGATTTGGAGAATTGTGACAACCAGTGAGTAGATTTCTGTGACGGAAAAGGTGAACAGCGAATGGGCAATATGTGATAATGTGCAGGTGAGGAGGAGAGAGGGGGGCAGTGAGAGATTGAAGAAGAGGAAGAGGACGGTTAGTGGAAGGATAGGAGGCAGGGAGTTGATAAGGAGGACTCGGCGTCAGAGACAATAAGAGTAGAAAGAGGAGATGCTGGAGGAGCCTCCGGGGAGCCGTCTTAACAGAGGAGGTCTAGACCCGTGGCTCCTCTCGCTGCCTGTCTGCAAACACAATCTGCTGTCAGGAAAGCGGCACAGCTCCTTCAGATCAACACTTTTAGGGAATAAGATTCTTGATTAGAATGCGACAGCAGAATCAGAATTTATCTTATTTTAAAACTTACTTTTTGTGAGCAACAGACCACCGGAAGCTCCTGTCAGCCGCTGCAGTTCCATCCTGCTGCCAACAGAGGATGATACAACTCATAAATAACTTGTCCTTTCAAGATGGCTTATGTATTTGATTACATTTGGACAGTCGATCTAACGATGAGACGACGATGAGTAACATCATTACCTTCCCCCCCGTCTCCTGTGCCATTGTGTACATGATGAGTCATGTGAGCCGTGGTGCTGCATTGATCTGGGCCTTTGGATTGATTTGATCTTGTGTAAACTGATTGATAAGTGAGCTGCCAATCAACTGCTGCACATGCATGTTTATGACTGTGTGTCTGTGTGTGTGCAGGCTTCTGCAAATAAATTACTTTAAAGATGATTTCACTATCTTTTAAGATTCTGTACATTTGTTTTTGTCATTCAGAGTGATTATATGCAGGACTGAGGGTTCCCTACCGTTTGTATCTTACAGTGCTTAAACACTGTGCATGTGTACACTCACGGTAACATCAATCTGACTGTAGTCATTCAGCTTGTGAAGACTTACGGCCTCTTTCAAAGTTAATGCAGACTGATTAGTCGGTCCGTCAGACAACATCTGGCCCAGAGGTTTGCAACCTTGTGGTTGTGACTTTCCAAAGATGCAGCATGAATATGAGGGATCAGAAGATGTTTACGATAATGAACACTATTTGTATTATTTCCTCTTGTAAAAGTACTTGGTGGTTTTTCTCCTTGGCCTTGAAACGTTTCACATGAAACAGTCCGGGAGGGGAAAGTCACTGTTGAGTAGAACTGCTCTGATTAGAGGTCACAGGATTATTTACCAGCCAGGGAAGGTCTAATGATAAGATATCACTGCATTATAGGAAATCTAGGATCAGTGTTTTTGAAGCCGAAGTCATACGAGGGATGGACTCAGCATATCTCTGCTTCATTTATGACAGTTTCAACAGATATTATACACATGTAACCCCACGAGAGGAAAGCCGGCTGGGAACAATTTAAAGGCTCAAATATTGCTGTGGGATGTGGTCAATAGTCAATATAACTCTATCTACTTGGTATCAGTAATAAAAAGCCCTCCTCTTATTCTTATAGGAAACTAACTGAACACAGAGCTTTTCTTTATCCAGTCTTTTATATCTTTTGTTCGACTACATCTCTGCAACATCTTGACACATTGTTTCTGCTTCTCTCCCGACACAGATAAAGCTTGAGTGATCTGTCTAACTAACTTTATGTCAGCCAGCAGATTAATGAAGCCCTGTCGTAACATCATTTATTATGGGCGTGTTGATCTAATATAACTTAACAGCCTGCAGAGGCAGGAAGTCGGACTGTAAACGCTCCTCCGAGTGTGCAGACGCAACAACAGCCTGCAACTCAATGTCACTGCGATATTAACTCAAATAACAAAGCTTGTAATGTTTTTTTTTTTTGGTTTATTATGATTTCTGAGCCCAGTAGCTGCACCCTGCTACCCTCAGGCCTCCACCTGCACCTTCAGCGAGTCCATCAATTCGTCCTTTCTCCTGTTTTGCTCCTTTTTTTTAAAATAATCTCCCCTCTCAGCCCTCAACTGTTTTTAAACTCCTCTCCCTCTATCTCTACCCTTCCACCTCCACTTCTCTATCACCTTTTCTTTCATTCTCTCTATCTAGTCCCCCGTCCACCCCCCCTCTCTGTCTCCAGCCAGACCCCTAGCCTTGGCGAACCAGGTCTTGGCGGTATGATAATGTGGAAAGTTGAACTGGCCCCATTACAGCGAGGCTGATGGTAGGGCCGATAAGGCCGTTGATAATGGGTGCAGATAGCGCTGACACAGCGGTCCAATAGCCTCGCCCTGCCCCCCCCTCCCTCACCCCCCCATTATCATTCCTGCCCACCGATGGGCTCCCAGAACGCTATCTCCTCTCCATTTCCACTCCTGCGACAGATAAGGATGGAAATACTGACTTCATAGCTGACTGATTAAAGTGTCTGCCTTTCTTGATAATACACAGATAAATTATGTTTTTTTTTCCTTTCTCTTTTTCTTCTTCCCTCACTCTCTCTCTCTCTCTCTCCCTCCCTCCCTCTCTCTCTATTGAGAAAGGGTGGGGTGCAGCAGAAAGAATAAAAGCCCTCTCCTCTTTTCATTTCTCTTTTCTTTTGTGTAGTTTTTTTTTAAGGAGGAGGGAGATGAAGTGCAGAGAGCACAGGGGGAGGGGGGATTGAGAGATTCTGTGGTGGTCATCTGATTGGAGCGAGTGTGTTGATATGTAGAAGTGTATTATATTTACTGATTCTGCGGGCGGTGTGTAGATGTGTGGACGCTTCGCGGACACGACCATCCCTGCAGACTAGCCATCAGCACCAGGCGAAGTATAAAGTAAACTTGTATTACTGGCTTTTCGAGTCATTATAATGGCAACAAGAGTGGCTGGAGGGGAGGGGGGGGCAGAAAGACATAGAGATGGAGAGATTGAGACTGGCCTGTTTGTAGCCCAGTGAACTCCCACTACAGCTACAGCCGTTTCCAGGTTGACTTTTTTATCACTGATCGCTCCGGTTTGATACCAGGAAAGATTCCTGATGGATATGCTCCCTGCATCCAAATCCTCTAACCCATTTGCTTTTCATCCCACAGCTCACCCCCACCTCTTTTACCCTCCCCACTCTTATCTTTAGCTCTCCAGCTCTGTCTGTCCGACTGAACTTCTGTCCTACCTCTCTCCCTCCCTCTTCCTCCTCTCACCTCTTCCTCCTACCCATCCATGAGGAGAAAGTCCCTCTCTGCCTCATCACACCCCCCCTCAGACATGATCCTGTCGACAGTGTAGTGAACCCGGGTGTCCAGTACATGCACACCATTTTTAGTTCACAACAATCACACCAAAGTTCAAACACACATTTATTCCCATCAATTACTAATTCAACAGATCAGTTGTACTCAAGACATCTGGAAAGTTATTAAAGATTCATATATGTGGATCATTTTTTACAGTTGTGTAACAATATGGAGTTTGTAGCCCGATATGCTACTCAGAAATAACAGAAATTACTTTACATAGAGGACGATTAATAAATAATGAACCTTAAAGTTAAGTTATTTTATATTGGAGTGTGTAAGTTGAATTTAAGGGTTTCTGCTTCTGGAAATCCTTTACAAGAACCTGGCTCAGCAAAAAGGCAGTGACAGTTTCTCTCTGTGATGCCAATAGAAGCAGTATTAGTGGTTTTATTTCAGTCTCTTCAGTTCTCTTTTTTAATAATGTAACTTTTCTGAGAGTCGGCTGCACGACGATCCACTCTACTAACCTTTAATAGTGGCGATCCTGTGCTGCAGTCAGCCAGCTGGCAGACGTCGCCGTGTAGTGACACCTGCCTTCTAAGTCGCTCATTGTCTGTTGACAGGAATTTCTTTTGCAGGCAGCAGGTGCTGGACACGATCCAGCTGCTGCCTTGTAGATGACGGTGACCTCTGACCTCCATGTGGCGGGAAGGCAAAAGATCAGAGTATTCAATTGTACGGAGGTTCACAATGACATATGAAGTTTACACTTTAAGATAACATTTAGTTAGAGACTAAAGAGGCTGGAAGAACAACAAAGTCATTGCAGTGTAATGAAATCAGGAGATGCACCGATAAATTGGGTCAAACATCATTATTGGTTGATATCCGACTTGTTGACTGCCATCATAAATAAGACGGCCGGCGTTCATCTGTTTATAAGTGTTGACGTTAGCTGCAACAACAAAGCTTTGTTTATAAATTTGTATGATTGAATTCTGTGTTCTGTCAGTCTGTGGTAGTAAAACATCCTAGTTAATAACTCCAATACGTCTAATTCCTCAAGTTTTCCATCTTCAGACGGATTCTACACGACACAGCTTGGTTTTTAAATGATATCTGTGTGTTAACAGTGTGGTCAGCTTGTCGTGCAGACATCCAGCAGAGGTGTCAGTCAATCATCCCTCCTGTGAGCCAGTCAGATGTTTTGTTGTCCAGCCGGGAGCAGCGGGACGGAACAACACGCCGTTTGTCCGGGCCACACGAGCTGACCTTGATAGATTAGACCCGGAGAGCCTTTTCTGTCTGACACACAGCGTTGATAAGTCCCTGTGTGAAATAGTTTTTCCTCTTCTCAGAATTATGGCTGCAGACGAGGCTGGGACAAGATTGTGTGTGTGTATGTGTGTGTCGGTCTCCCTCTACCAACCAATCTTCCTGTCTGTGTCTGCTAATAAGCAACTGCCCTCCCACCTCACTAGATCAGCTATCTAAATATATTTTCTCTTCAAGCCCAGAGTCCGCTTTGCTTATATGCAACCGTCTTTTCAACGGCTCACTCTGTCCCGCTGCTGCTTTATAAACATTAACCTGAATGTGGATGCAGAAAATAAGCATAAAGGTTAATTTGATACAAAAACCTGACTTTACTTTTTAATGGCAGCGCCCACAAAGAACAGGGAGTGGACTGCCGAAAAAAGAAAGAACACAGAAGGAAAAAAAAAACAAAAACTGAAACCGTGATAAAAAGCCCCGATAAGAGAATGACTGTGTTGTGTAGGAGTTGATATCAATGTTATCTATCTGTCTTTTTTTCCACTCTGTGAGCCTTTCTGTTGTTTTTTAGCTCTTATCTTGCTGCACCAAAATGCCAGGAACAAAAAGGGGAGAAAGAAAGAAATTACTGTGTGGATTATTCATGGAGGTGGCTGATAAAATGTTGACGCCAAAATTACATGGACACATTTCTTGCGCCCATGTTTATTGAGATATTATGTTTTTTAACCAACGTAAGAGATTTAGTATTTTGCGCAAACTGGCCGTTTCTAATCACTCGCCGTTGCTTGTTATTAGCAGAAGAGACCTAATGGCTAATGCCTGACATCAATTCATTACATGCACACCTTCTGTCTACACACACTCTTTCTGGTGGGCGTAGATAAGCTCGATTCTCAATCTGTCACTAATAGAGAGGCACAAACCAGCGGCAGGCAGGTTTGAGTTTCCACAATGCCGGGAAACGTCACCGCCGACAACAGTGCTGGCAGGAACGGGGCCCCGGTGATTGGCCGCTTTGTGGCAGAGAGCTGTCTGATGGCGTCCCACAGAAGACACGAGGTCAGCAGCTTGACCTCACTTTACATCTGAATCACTAATTGCTCCTGTGCTTAACACAATAGCTGTGATATCCCAGGTGACGGCTGTGTGTGTGTTCAGTTGTGCAGCTCCTCTCGTCACCGGTGCTGTGAAGGGTTGTGTGTTATTATTATTAAAAACCACTTGTCTGATCAGACTATCACAGAGTTTCCGCACCAGAAGAAAAGCCTCATTTCATGACTACTAACGTAGGAAGAAGGTAGTTTCCTGGTATTTCCTGGCGTATCGTGAATGTCAGGAAAGTTCTGATCTTTCTCTCGAAACTACAACTGCTGGTCATAGCTATGTTCTTGGGCTTCATGATGACGGGCTCACATTATCTGCTTATCAACTTCATCTCTGTGTGACCAATACAAAGACTTCTATACAGCATATACAGTCCAGTTTAACACAAACGCAGGAAGCAGGAGGAAGCTGTTAGCAGAGTTCTGACAAAAGTAACCAGAAACCTCTTATTTTGGCATTTAGTGGACATTGCCAGTTATGCTCAGCTAACATAATGAGACGATAAGGTAACCAGAACATGTACAAGTATTAGAAATAAAATAAAGTAAACGCGGTGCGAGTGCGTGTAATGTGTGGTTTCCCATATTTCCTTCCTGTTCTCAGTTCCAACGCAAAGCGGCTGTCGTCATTTAGCAGATACTTTTATATAAAGTGACCTACAGTAGAATATTTTAGTGTACCAACTGTGCGTCTCAGCCTTCGTCAGCGTTTGGTAGATTATGTTTTTTAAAGGTAGAGAAAGTAGTACAATGTAATTTATCTATTTATTTTAACAACAGAGCTCTTTATGTGACAATGATCTCCTTCATTCACCTGTCACTCACATTTGGACCTGCACATTGAAGCTTTACAATTAAGATTAATTAAATGAAATGCATATATTTTATTGGCGTTTATCCTGTTTTTCTAAGGTCAGATTTTATTAGGTTTTTCCAACTGAGATTAGGATCTTTTTTTTTTTTTTTTTTTTAAAGAAGAAGGGTTTTTATTAAGCGGTAAACTGTCATTCAGAGAAAGTGGTCCTTGTGTTTCACACTTGACCCTGTTTTTAACCGTAGGTCACCTGGCACCCCCCCCCCCCCCCCCCCCCCCCCCCCCCCCCCCCCCCCCCCCCCCCGCTCCACCCCCCAGTACTCGCTCAGGTTACCTCTGCAGGAGTGTGTGTGTGTGTGTGTGTGTTTAACTGCCCCCTCGTGAATACATGCGCACAGTTTTGCAAAGCTTTTAGAAATCAATTACATTTGATCAATTCACATCAATATTAAACTAGTAGAGGATTCAGTGTCTCCATTGTCCGTAGTTTTAATTAGTTTGAACTTGAGTGACCTCACAGTGTTAACAAGTTCCCAAATTTGCAAGCCTGGGTTTCCACGAATGATTGCAGCGGAAGGATAAGGACGTATCGGACATCGGCTGTAATTTCCCCCAGCCCATCGCGGTTTCCTTGCCCTCACCTCTTTGTGCCTCTTTGCCCCCTTCCCTCCGCCCTCCACCTCCCCTTCTATCACTAGCGAGTCTTGTCTGTGTATTAGTATTAGCAGCAGCAGTGTCCCCTGAAGTAAAACAATCTGCTGTAATCTATCAGTGTGTTATCTGCCCTATCTGAGAGCTGAGAAAGCCGGGGCCGGGGCTGTGGCGCCGCTCTCCGGAGCTGATAAAGTTTCAGAGTTCACCGATGATGAATGTTAAGAAACTACACCCTCGTTGCAGACGAAGTGGACTTGGCAGGGCCCAGCAATAGGAAGGGGTGCTTAAAAAAAGGGGGAAAAAGGAGGAGAGTGGTGGAAGTGATGGGGAAGGGAGTCTGAGAGGAGGGAGAGGGTTTCTTGGCATCAGTCATGAGTTGGGGCAGTCAGGCGAGGTGGCCTCCCTTTCTATCTTTTCAAACATATTACACATACCTGTTCATCATTTAGCCAATCAGGGGAGCTTAATATATTCATTTTGAGCATGGTGATCTGTAATAGAACTTAAAATAAGGTTCTGAGGCATTTCACTGTGGTATTGGAGTTTCCTGTTAATTAAATAAAAAAAAAATGAAAGTGCCCCTGAAAAGTCCAAGCGGGTGTCGGTGCTTCACCTCCATCCTTTAAACTTCTGTTTAACAAAAGACATTACACAAGAAGTATCATGTTAAATCCTGGTTTAGTTCCTCTTCTCCAGTTGTGTTGCAGCAGAATGAAGTTGTGTTGGCCCCCGCCAACCTTGCTTCCATCAGTCCCCATAAACACATTGACAGCTTCTATCTCTCAGCTTTTGAAGCCACTCGGCCTCAAAGTCCCCCGATTACGATGTCCGTGATAAGAGAGGTGGTTCACTAAAGAAATGGCTGATAAACCATTAGGTAGTTAGTCGACTGATGATTACTGGGTCATATTCTTTACACTAATGCCGGTAATAAAAGCAGTGCAGGTGTATATCTGAAGGTGTCGTGCATTTAGAGAGACCGACTGCTACTAACGGACTTGTTGGATTGAAACTGGAAGGTTGCTGGAACCAGGTTAATGATCAGAACCACCGGCTGTCAAAGTAACTGTTTGATTACAGCCAGTTATCTTTGATGGATGGTGGCAGGTTTGAGATCCAGCAGCCGGGCTGTCTGTTGTTCTCCTCTCCAGATGGTCGCTGTAATCCAGTTTGGCCGTCTTGTCACGTGGAAACAGGTTGAAGATTTGGAGTTGTATGTCCAGGTGTTTCACCGTGGACAGGACGGGCCCGGCGGCACTGGTGTGGACACACGTCGTCTTCATACGCTAACAGCATGGAAGACTTTAGGTGTCCTGAATCAGTCAGCAGTGAGCCGTCAGTTGAGAGGAATCATGTTAACAGACGTGCTGCTGAAAGGACACGGCTGCTGTTATTCTCCATCGTCCTGCTGCCAACAAAACCTTTGGCTTTCTTTTCCGTCTTTGACTCTCTGTACAGAACCGATTGCTTCCTATAGATATAAACGTTTTCAAATAGGTGACAAACATCTGATAAAAAGAAAAGTCTCCGTGATGTGTGTGACATCCTCCTGTGTCAGTGAGAAGATGTACAGAACACGTGATGAGTTCACTGTCTGGATAAACAATACGTCTTCTGATGTATTCAATCTGTGACTTACACACACGCACACAGACACACAAAGGGAAAGTGATGTCGTTCTCAGTTCTTAAGTGCACAAAAGGAGAATAAAATTGTAAAAAAAAAAAGAATGGGGGGGTTGGACCATTGTGATTGTGACAAAGTTCATGAGCGTATAATAGCAGTTAATGCGTGGCGGGGCGCGGGCAGCTTTGTTCGCCAAAGTGCCGAGCTCTTAATAGAATCTGATAGATAGACGCCTGTCTCCTCAGGCCTGTTAGGGTGGTGTGTGTGTGTTTAGTGGGGGGGTTCCACTCATCAAGCCAATAGTCGCTCTCCCCCTTTCTCCCTCACGCCTTTCCTTGTCTTACTGTCATTCTATGAAGGAATAATTTGTCAATAATTGGCCGTGTCTTTCTCGTCAAGACGGTTTGATAAAGTGTGCGGCTCTTCTGGGGCCGGGCCTCCGAGTATCTCCAAAAATGGGGGAAGCGGGGAAAAGGCAGCATGTGGCAGCAGATCTGAGGCGGCGATAGGGCCATTAAGCGCTTTAGAAGTGTTTTAGCTGAATTCACACAAAGCAAAAATAGATAAATAAATAATGAAAGAGGAAAAAGTGGAACGTCAACTGTCAGGGAAGTGATACAGACTTTAAGAAATCATTTGGGAGGGTGAAAGATAAAAGATTATCCCTCTTTTCTGCCAACTTATTGCCTCCTCAGCCATCGCTGAGGCTAATTCGCTTACTCAAGCAATCATGCGGACATACCGAGACCGTGTGTGTGTGTGTGTGTGTGTGTGTGTGTGTGTGTGTGTGTGCAGCACAGCCACATTGTTTTCAATGCGCTGCCAGGAAGTGCTTATAGCAGCAGCAGTATGTATAAACTTACTTATAAATGTGTGTGTGTGTGTACATCTGGTGTATACTGCTTGTGTGAATCTGATTCCGCGTCCATCTAAATCACTCAGCAGTCGATGGCATCCATTATCTGCTCCTCTGAAAGGGGCAGGAATTTTCCAGAGATATCCCAGAATGCGTATTATCTCTAAAATATCTCAGGATGGCTGACACTCATCTGATTTAGCTAAATCCGCCTCGACAGGCACATTCCTCTGACCCTCCCAACCCCAATAACTGCAATGCTTGGAGATCTGTTCTTATACGGGAGCTGTGGTCCATGTGAGGAATAATGGTGGAACAGTAACTGCAGAGGGATGTCGTGACATCTTCTAGCGTCTCGTTAGCTCGCTGTAATCCACCGGTGCAGGTAAGAGGTAGATATCACTTTTTAGTTCAGGGAAGGAGTGTCCCCCCTTCCTGCTTTCAGTTGAGGGATCTGACAGATAAGTCAACTGGGTTCTGATTAGATGTTTTGCCGCATGGCCTTCGCAAACTCCCACTGACCTTTCAGTCAACTGGTTCTGCTTTGCATACTAACAGGTCCTTTCCGTGGCATGCAAATGGAGCGCGCAGTGTTTCCTCGGAGTGGGAAAGGCCTCGCTCAGAGCCGATAAACTCACTGCAGAGGGGAGGAAAACATTATCAGGGGAAAGTGTTAAAGCTGTTGGAATCGGTGAGGATTCACCTCCTCACAGCACGATACAAAGAGGGCTGACAGATGTGCGTTTCCTGGAATGTGTCACTGGCTCACTAAAGCTACACAAGCAATCACGTGTATCTTTAGTCTCTCATATCCAATAAATAGGAACATCATGTTATCATTGTTACGGATGGTAATCGAGAACCGGTTTCAGTGGAGAACCAGTTCAGAGTCTTCCAGTCCATTGGACTTGTGTGCCTCCGAGCTCTTTTCTGTCAATGCTGGCCGGTTCTATTAACATTAGCACAAAACAATGTCGCTGAATTCATGTTTCTACACTGCTAGAAACCTGCAACGAGATGGATCACGTGGGAGGGACACGGTATTCAACACATACATATTATAAACTACACGTCACGCTGGTTTTCTTCGTCTTCCAAGTTGATGATCTTTGTAAAACTGAAACTGATATGAGAATTGATTAATAAGGTTTTTTTTTACAATGAACCTTCTGTCTTCAGTTTCTCTGTGATCTTCTAGTAAAGAGCAGTTTGTCATGGACATTCATCACAAACTACACTTAGTATCTCATTTCAGGTTTCTTTGATCTCGGGGTTAGTCCTCCTGCCCGCCACTCTAAAACCACAGTGTGGTGTTTTAAAGTGAGGTGGAGGTAACACTGGAATGCAGCATTCATTATTCATCGACAGATAGGACTTCCACAGCAAGGCCTTTTAGAACGGAGGGCCACGGTGGGAAAAAGCTGAGTGGGTGTGGGAGAGGGTAACGTTAATATTCCCTTTCCTCAGAGAGCGGCTCTCTGAAAAGGGAGACATCTATCGTTCTCATTCCGTTGCTTTTATTTCACTTTCAGCTCTTCTTAAATTTCCATTATTCACCACAAAAAGCCTTTTCACAATGACTGTTTGACATGGGCGGCCCCTCCTCCTCCTCCACACACACACACACACACACACACACACACACACACACACACACACACACACACACACACACACACACACACACACACACACACACACCTCAAAGGACCATGTGGAGGACTATTATTAATCATGTCGCTATCGGCTCCTCACATCTTCTGCATTATTTGCTGTTTAATCACTAAAATAATACGAAGGAGAGGGCGATGGTGCCGGGGCGGGGGTGTCGGGTTGCCATGGTGACCAAATGGAAAAGGTCAGGCGTAGTTTATCTTATCAGTGATAGGGAATGGTTACTAATTACAGATAGGTACTACCAGCGCTCGGTCCACCGGGCCCTGCCTTAAAACACTATCAGCAATCCACACCGGCCTGATATTAGAATTATCTCTTTAGTCATCCACACACACACACACACATGCACGCACACGCACGCGCACACAAACACGCCTCAGCTAGGCTAGACTGCTCAACTCTTAAGCCCCAAAAGACATAAGACCCGCCAGGGCCAGGCCAAGACATGATGCTATCATGGGTGTCAGCTAATGGCCAGATACTGAGTCCACCACGAGTTAATCTGGTCGACAGAGAATCATTCTTCAACTGGATGTGCAGGTTCGAGCCCTTCGGCCACTGAAGTGCCTTTGTGCTGCGCAGTCAATCACAAAATGACCAGGATCTTCACTTGTGTGGCTCCCTGTGACCTCTGAGTGACCCCAGGAACGATGGAAGAGACCTGTTCTAACAACCCACAGTAAAAGTATCTAAATTACATGTGAAGCTGCTGGCGGCAGTGTGGATGCTCTGTTTGGTGGTGCATTCAAGGACACTCAGGCATTTCCTCCCATCAATATAAATTGTGTTAAAACCACCATTTAATTTGGATGTACAAGCTCCTGTTGAACATGACTGTTGGTAACAGCTGCTGTTAGTAACAGTCACTGTACTTTTTTGGAGCCTATCTTTATAATTTTAGCAAATAAACCTCTCCCATTCATAATTACTTTGCACAGGTCAAAGATTGTTTACATGGCAGGTGGTAAAGTCAGCAGTGGCGCACACAGGGGCCAGTTGATATGGAAAACTACGACCTTGTACAGTGGATGTGTGTGACTTGTTGCATTTGTTAAGAATCAATTCCTCCTATTCTACGTATGTTCCTACACGCCGGCTCACAGGGACATATTGGAGTGTTTATATCCTGAAATTGTTTTCTATGATGGTTCAGGTTTTGGTAAAACTTCTCCTTCCTGTCTGAGATGTGGCTGCCATATAAACCAGCCTGGTTCTTGCATTGCGGTCAGTTTGCATGTTCTCAGGGTGGACCCCGCCAGGGTACAGTGACCGCTCTCTATCTGCTCCCCACACCGTCACACGACGTATCAAACGGCATTGAGCTCTTGTACACTAACCAAGAGGTGACACCTCGGTGTATCAAGAAAGACACGTGCGCTCCACTCTGGATTATTTAAAGATTATTTGAATTCTGAGTGTCATCTTTGATAGATTCTTCAAACATGGAAGTGACAGCTGCATCTTCAGTTTGTGTGTGTTTGTACTGTATTACTCTGTTTGCGTGTGTTTCCATGTGAGGAGGAGAGTATTTCACTGTGTTTGTGTGTGTGTGTCTGTGTGTGTGCGCGTGTGTGTGTTTGTGTGTGCTCGTGATCTTGTCTCTGCACCCTTCCATTTATCATCTTTGACATTTGGCTGTACTCCCCCCTATCTAATCATCATCTGAGGAAAGCACATTTTTCCCATCAGAAATCCCGTTGTGACTTTTTGCGTTGAAGGGGGGGTGTGAGGGGGTCGCTGATACTTCCTTTGGCGAGGCGGAGAGATACATAGATGTGAGCAAGCGCATCTTTTCTTGGCTTTGCTCCCTCTCCGCGTGTGTGTTTTCTCCTCCGTCCCTGTGTCAAAGTAATCCTGTACGTCTAAGCTTACATACTCGTGTGTGTGTGTGTGTGTGTGTGTGTGTGTGTGTGTGTGTGTGTTTTCAATCAGTGGAGTAATTATGGATATGTCTTTTGCACAAACACACACACGCTCACAAACACACACACACATGGATGTTATCAGGGCAGCGAGGGCTCTAGTGATGCCCTGCCTCTTGAAATACCCCCTTTCTTTGCTGCTGCCAGCCATGCAGTGGGTTATATTTAACCAGCTATCTCCTTTACATCCCCTCTCCATGCTCCACGGGGCTATCGCACCAACACTGCTGCCACCATCTCACTTTATTTTTATTTTTATTTTAAGCCTTGTGACAGGAGGCGGAGATAACAGATGCAAAGGCAAGTTGGAGTTGAAGCCCCCCCACCCATCCTCTCTCTTTCTGCTTCATCTCCAACAAAGAGACTCCCCCCCCCCCCCCCCCCCCCCCCCCCCCCCCCCCCCCCCCCCCCCCCCCCCCCCCCCCCTCCTCCTCTCCTCTC
>CAAKHC010019648.1:0-14814 GCA_901007825.1 Macroramphosus scolopax | reverse complement strand
TTTCCCTGCCAGTTGCTAACTGGCCTTTTATATCCAAATCTAAAAGCTTTCATATTCATTCACATAGATTTCATGTTAGATTAGTGATCCAGCAGCTGTACAGTGGAGCGATTATCTGCCTGATGAATGGATTCTATCTTCTGTTTTATTTATACGGACGTAATCAACTTTGTAATGTTTGTTTTATTCATGAACAGCCTCTTGGTTGACTAGAAGTCTCCCCTCTGACATTAACGCAGGTCGTCTTGCATTCCCATAACTGCAGTGACAATGATTAGTGAGATTGATAGAGATGTGTCAACTTTTGAGTCACCCTAACCCTTGGCCTAATGATGATGCAAGACTTAAAGAGCAAGAAGAGAGTGATCTCCAGCTTTGATAGCCTGAGGTGCTGTGATGTAACTATTGATCTAATCTAACTAATCACGAGTCCTGCTAATAGGAAGGGACACAGCAGTTCGATGAACCGGCTGATAACAGCTGCACAGGCAAAGTTCAGGGTTCACATATCACGTCCACGCACGGATAAACGCATCATATACGCCGATATTTTGGACTGAAGCCTGCACACACACACACACACACACATGTGCATGCACACACACACACACACAACCACGTGTGGAACCACACAGGGATCTCTTTGATCAGTGAGCAGGAGGCTGCGTAATCAGCTTGATCAATGGCAGGGATATCAATGCTGATTAGAGGAACACAGGCAGCCTCAGTCTCTGCTGAAGGTGACAGGCCGGGGGGAGGGGGGGGATGCAAAGATAGACGAAGATGAGGACAACGAGACCTCCCTACATCCAGTGGAGGGAGCAGAAGGGGAGGATGGCAGGCGACGATAAAGGGAGAATGAAACACGAGCGGAAGGCAGGAAAGAGGTGGAGGCAGAAAGAGTGAAAACGTCATCGATGAGTCTTTGATTCTTCCAGAGTTGCAGTGCCAATGAAACGGTCCATCTCTGTGCGGCGAGGTGTTGTGTTACCGTTCACTTTACCGCTACCTTTGATCAACAGACGAGAACAGCCACTATCCAGATACACACACACACACACATGCACATTGAGACACACACCGTGCATGTGAGGTATGTGAAGGTTCGAGTCTGCAGCCGCAAATTTAAACGTGACTTTGTTTTTTGTTCAGAGCCCCGGATGCAGGACTCTCGTGAAGGCCCTGATGAGGAAGACGAGGATGGGAAGCGAGGGCTGGCACGCAGCGACGGCGAGGAGGAAGAGGACGGGGAGGAAGAGGACAGGGTGTTACAGCGGAGCATTCCAGGTCAGTACACACACAGAGGTTCCCTGTAGCCACTAAACCTGGCAATAGTGTCGTCTAGCTCTTCGAAAGAATCCAGGTGCCGTACACTGCCGTACGTTGCCATGTGCCAGGTGCCGAACCTCCACCCTGCACAATCAGTCTGCTGGTGATCCTCCACTAATGCACCGGTTCCTATTCTACAATGCTCAGTAGTTATCGTTAATGTATGATCATCCGTTCATACGTTAGCCTGCCATATTCTTTAATTTAGCCAGCTTGTTGTTTCATCAGAGCGTTTGAGCAGATTGATGTGTGTTTCATATTGATATACTTGATGTATTTCCTCTCACCCTGAGTCCACATGCAACTCCCCTCTTCTATAATGCAAACTGCATTTCATGTTGCTGAAAACATTTGAGAAACTAGATTGTCGGTGTCAAAGTCCAGACGGACAGAAACGTCTGGATAAGACGATTCCAGACTCCCACAGTCACTTCCTGGTTGGGTCTTATTAGTCAGACGTGTCGTTCCCTCATTCGTCACAACTGGATCACGTGACCTTTACCGGAAGGAAACCAGCTACTTCCACTCATGTGTAGCTGCTAGCCCTGACTACCGGTGGGTGACTCCACACGGAGGACTTATTTGCGTCCCTGTTTACCGTGTTGTCTCTGATTTGTTCCTCTGTGCTGTCAGCATCTTTCAAGTGTCTATCAGTGTCCCTCGTGTTGTCCTTCCCTTCCTCGGTAGGAGACGTGAATGTGACAGGGCCGCGGAAATTTATTCAACTTAAAAACAACAATAACACACACACACACACGCAGCTAAGAAGAGATAACAAGTAAATCGCCATACTTTTATTATTTATTTCCTGTCTTATCTACGTTTGTTTGATTATTTATTTCGCTCCGTCTCTTGTCTTCAATGAGTTTTAACAATGCAGGATTACCGCACCATCTCCTATTTGTTCCTTTTTAAACTGTGCACATCTTGTATGTGTGTGTGTGCACGTGCGACTACACAGGGCTGAGTGTGTCTGTGTGTGTGTGCACGTGTATTTTAATTCCTCTGGTGGGGAAGAGAGGATGTGTTCATTATCGTCCTGTCCCAGCCTTGTCCCTTTAACAGTAATTGGAGCGATATTAATTGCCGCGTGGTGGCTGGTTGATGGTAGCACCATGATGCTGCACTGATAGGGCCCGTCGGTTTTTTTTTCTTCTTTTCCTCTCCTCCGCACAAACTAACTGGCGGGTGATCGAGGCAGAGGGAGGGGGGGAGGGAAGAGGGGGGAGGAGAGAGAGTAAGGGAGAGAGATAGCCCCTCTATCAGCTCCGGAGCAGGCGCTGTCTTTATCAGGAGCACGATTGGCAAAAAGGAAACTTTGACCAGTCTGAATTTTTCTCTTATCGTCAAGCCTCCCCTTCCTCCATCCCTCCCTCCCTCCCTTCCTCCTTCCATCCACCTTCTCCTCTTCTGGTCTCTCCATCACCACTAACAACGGCACTAACAGCCTCCTCTCCCCCCCTCCACCCGCCCCACAACATTCATCCCTCCCTCTTTTTGTCTCTTTCTCATTGTCTCTCCTTTCTTCTTCTTCATCCTGCATGACACAGTGAGACTGGAGTTGCTGGTTAATGTGCTCTTGTTCATACAAAACGTTCTCCATGTATCAGACAGAAGTATTGAAATAAATAGGATATTATCTCCTGTGGGAGTGTTGGCATTCCACTGGATTCTTGTGTTTGATTGTCGACTCTCTCTCCTGGGAACTTGCTTTGAATCTCTTGTTCTTGTTTTCAGGCCCGTTATGCTCCCGACGTTTGTGTCACATACTTCTTACAGTTCTTCACGTGTCCTTAAACCTGCCGGTGCTGCAGGTCTTTGACCTCGTTCATGCTTCCTCTTCTGTCAGGAAAGGAAAAACAAGTTTCTCACATTGCGTCTGTGGAGAGAATTATTAAAAGAAGTGTAGTGAGGTGGTTTTAATCATTCAGGAGTGTTGTTGTGTGTGATTTGTTGACACTGAACGGTGCTGCAGACCAACTTTCAACCAACCGTATGTTGTTTGCTTCCAGTGTGAGTCATGAACAGTCCATGTTTCCAATGTGGATTTCTTTGGATGTTTTTACTCATTAAATATTTTCATCTTTTCCTTCTTGTGAACCTTTTAAACATTCGGAGTCCCTGTAAGATTGAAACCCCGAGTTCAGCTAATGATGGACCAGAGAAAGGTCTCACCTTTATTCACCTTCTGTCTTCTCAGAGCTTTTTCACCTTCGTTGTTTCTGTTTCTCCCACCTTCTGTTCCTCTCTCCTTCTACAACGTGATGATGCCTCCTCCTCTCCACTGAAATCCCTCCGTATCTCCTGTCCACGATCTTGTTGCTTGTTTAAATATGTCCGTCGTGTCTTTAGGCTCGGAGGCCCCGAGGTCGGTTTTTATTAATGCATAAGCTCAATTTAGTTGGAAATATAATAATTCCTAGACGGGCAAATGTGCTTTTCAGTTCTTTGCGTGTGACGATAATCTTTTAATTTATTTTTGTGGCAGTCATTACTAACGTTCAGACGGACTGATATTAACTCGCAACAGAACATTTTAATTCATCATCTGACTTTGTGTTTTCCTGATTAATACAATTCATTACTGGACAACATTTATTCTGACGTGTTTGACACCGTGTCCTCGGTGTGTAATGAGTTGTTTATGTGCCGGTCTGAATAACTTCCAGGCCTCTTTTTCTTTTACCGTTTTATTCGAACGTTTACTTTGTGGCTTTGATTGATACGGAAAAACATTAGAATTAAAGAGATGATAAACTTAGAATGGATTAGAGGCTTCAGCAATTTTTTGTCTCTTCTCTCCGATGTGTGCAACAATCAAGATGACATCTGGGTGTGTTTGTGTGTGTGTGTGTGTGTGTGCGTGTCCTCCGTCAGTTTGAGGAGGGAGTGGTGGTGCCACTGTGTCTTAAGAGAAGCCTAGGTGGGAGCTGGTCCCTATCAGGGATGGCATGATATGCAAAAGCCGCCTTTCTTAATCTACAGTGTGTCCATATTGCATGATATGCAAAATAAATTATGAAAAAAAGAACCTATCTTGTCAATGACCTTGCAGGCTGGAGGGTTCGATATTTTCTTCCTCGCTGCTTAAAATCCTTGATATGCAAATGGGTGTCACAGTAATCCCTTTTCATTTGCTTGCTAGCTGTCTTGCAGTCCCCACACAGTTTGTCCTTATGAATCCACCGTCAGAGAGAACCGGAACTAAACAGTTTAATGTCCCCACACAGAACGAAAACATCCAGCAGTAAATTAATATGTATAATAGGATACAACAGCTTTTTCCAAGTGTTGATATCAGCGCTGCGTCCATGAAGTTCAACTGGTGTTCACGGCTCCTGATCGGGATCGAGGACTTGAGTTAGAGAGGAACCCCAGCACCTTATTAATAATCAAATAATGAAAATATCAACGTGTTTTTCCTTGAAAACGACCCAACATTTATCCATCTAGCTTCTCATATTGTCATTTTTTTTCCTTTATTCTATGTGATAGTAAATTACGATATCTGCCTTTAATTGTGGTAAACAAATACTCAATCATCAAATTCAAGGACAGCTAAAGGAAACGTATTTTTAAAATAATATGGATCAATCAGTTTATCATCATTAGATGCAGCCGTACCTTTTACTTACAGCAGGAGAATATAAATTATTAATTATTCTTTATTATCAGCAACGTGCTGAGTAAGTATTTAAGTATTTTTACACATGCAGTGTAAAGCAAAGCACACTGATGAGTTTCACCGTGCTGTGCATCAGCTCAGCTCCTTCCACCTTCGGCCCTCTGCTGTGACGAGGATGACAAAGAACGGCCTTTTCTGATCACACCCTCTCACAGCTCGTCTTCTCCGGGGGGCCCCGGGAAGCCAGCCGAGCGAGACAGGTGTTTTCCTGCTTGCCCAGCATTCCTCGCTCCTTATCCTTCCCAACAGAGATATTTAAATGACCTCCAATAAAGCGTTATAATGGCAAGTTTAATAATGGTTATTATTATTTACCAGGCGGTGTGTGGTGGTGTGTGAGTGTGTGTGTGTGTGGTGGGTGGGTGTTGGGTTATCTTACAGTAGTTAATTATAATGGAGCATGAAGGCACACTATATGCATATTATCACCGCCCAAAGTCTAATTTATTTGGGGTGAGGAAAAAGGAGATGTTGGCCGCGTCCCATTTGCATACTGTGCATAGCAACCTCTCCCCCCTTGGACAGCACAAGGTGCACCTTCATCACTTTGTCCACATTTGATAAGACCTTTGTTTCTCTCCATCTAGTCATGGGTGGCTGAATGCAGCGTTTCAGCGATAAGATGTTTGTGTAAAAGCTTCCAGTTTTCTGCACTGCTGCTGCTTTGCTCATTTCTTTGTCGCAGTATTCATACAAATCCACAACCTCCGAAACCAAATATCTCCAAAGGGTCATCTTTCCAGGAAAACGGGACTGCTGCACTTTATTTTTCAAGCATGCAGTGGTTTTAAAAAGATTTACTGAACGTTTGTTTCCTCCGTTCAAGTGTATACTTTTAATATCATAGCTGACAGTTGGGAACCGTGGAATATTAAAATCTGCTCACATTTTAAAAGATTTGTCTTTCTGACGATGACTGTAAGGTAACATATCGTTGTTTGTTATCAGCACGGACACTTAACTGTCAGCGTTGAGCCGAGATGTCACCGCCGGACCCGCCGAGGTTAAAGTGGCTGAACTTGGGATAGACGGACGGAGGGTCGGGGGAACGGGCACGGACGAGGGGGAGGAGAATAAGCAGTTTGGGTATAAGGAATATTGAGTTGAGAGTATAGAGATAATGAAGGGTAAAAATAGGGCAAAGGTTTAAGGATCAATGAGAGCGAGAGATGAGGGGTGAGAGATTTTAAGAGGTTCAATTCAGATAGCGAAATTAGAGGTGAGGGATGGGAAGTGGGTGAGGTTAAGAGATAGAGGGATGAGGAGATATAATATAAAGAAAGAGGCGGGTCATCATGTTGGCTCCGTGGGAAGGTGGCTAAAGCATCACAGGTTTGAGTTCTTTGTCGTTTCAATGTTTTTGTTCCTAAATGATGATTTCAGTTGGTTTGCATGGTTTTTAATGGTGGCCACCTTTGAATCAATTATCATGAAAATATACTCAGAGACAGCTTAAATCCGGGGATGCCGGAGCCTAACAGCAAACAGGGGTGACACACGACGATTTCTACAAATTGGAATGATGGTACAATCATTCAGACGATGAAACCTTGAAGGAAAGCTCCAAGGAGGAGTTGTGTGGGCCACATTGAAAGTTATTGGTTTCTGCAAGTGTGCCTGCTGTCAACGCTGACTGCAGGAATTCTACTGGGGGTCAAAAGCCACCGTCTTCTTTTCTGAGCAGAAATACATTGCTAGTTGGAGCTTAATAAGTCAAGTGTCATTCTAGTGACGGTGCTCCTTGCTGAGTTTAAGGGGAAACCCACTTAACTTCTCCAGCTCGGCTCAAGAGCAAGAGGAATCTCTTATTAGCCTGTGTGGGACGCAGGAACAATTGCAAATGACATCAAATAAATACATACGTATGCCTTTGAAATAAGGAGCACACAGACACATTCTTTCAGGACTAACCAACTCTGTTGCTTTATGACAAATATCAAATATTGACCACATCCAACTGGTTGGAGTGTTTATCAATTAAAGTACATTGATGCGCATTAACTGTGAGCTCCTGCAGAGCAGAGCTGACCCACGTCCATCCATCAGTCACATACCTGGACGCATCGGGCTCTCGCTGTCTCCTGTGTAACCTTCCTCCATATCTCCAGCCACCAGACTCCACTGTCTCTCAAGAGGACGCTGTCCCTGGAAGCTCCGAGTCAATTCCACCTGTCAATCAAGAGGCTGAGGGATGGTGATTGGTTGTCGTGTGTCCAAAGGGCTTGTCTTGTCAGCGTGGTGCAAACTCCTCCGAGTACAGTCTGCAGGTTGAAAGGAACTCGTGGTCGGGATATCAATCAGCTTTGTATCATTGCATCGTGGGTAATATATGAACAATTTTGAACTTCCTCCATGTTGCCTGCACCCAGAGCTCGCTGCAAACAATCTGGGTTCTTGTATAACTTGTATAATTGAGAGTAGGAGCTCACGTAGAGCACTTGAACGCAGCATCGCCCTCCTCTCGTCACCACTGATCTACACCACATATCCTGAATGACACGCACTCTCCTCTCCTCCACCATCTCCTCTCTCCAGCCTGTCTGTGAGGTGTCACTCCCCTCCTCCATCCATGATGATTGATAGACACAAGGCCCCAATCTAATGGGACATTTCTCTGTGCTGTCTGACTGCTATCATCCCAGCAGCTTCCAAACAACCACAGACGGCTGGTGGCGGGACGGACGGGTCACTGGCAGACTGATTACCAGACCATCAGATTCCCGACTTGGCCTGCAACTAAATCCTGCAAACCTTCTTCTCATAGAAAAATACAATTTTGGACATGTTTTTATAAAGATATGAAGAGCAGGTCACCGTCTACATCCACACCCCAACCCTGTAGTAAAGAAGTTCAGCTGCACTTGGGCAATATTTTTATGTAAAAAATGCATCTGCTAAATTCAATGGCAATATGGGTTTAGCAGGAAGTATAGCCCGATGTCAGCCTGATGTCATCTGCCTGACAGTGGGAGGAGATATTATATTTTCTGAAAACAGACCCTGAAGGAAGCCTATATATGGAAAATAAAAGTGGGCCTGAAATGGAGCCATGTGGTACTCCACAGTAGATGGTTGCATAGAAGAAGGACACATTATCAATTGTATCAAAGGCTAATTTGTCTTTGGAGGTAGGAGACAAACTGCATGTGTAGTTGTTGTAAAGGAATTCTTTCATATTCTGAATAACACCATCTGATGAATCCATCGGCAACCAAGAAAAAGCCTGATATGTAACAGATATAAAAGAAAGAAATTCCTTAAAACTTTTTGGTTTCAATCAAGGCTTCCATCACTCTTCAGTAGGTAGAAATAAACAGGAGGATGTTTTAGTCAACAGTATTTGTGTATTCTTTCTAAATTCCATACACAGACTACAGAGTTAAAAGAAAAGGCTGTTTCACAGCCGCTGTCGTGGTCCAGCTCTCTGTTCTCTTCTTGGTCTTGTCTGTTTGACCTCTAAATGACCCCGAGTGTCCCCAGAAAGTCCATTACTCTTTAACTTTTCCACGTCTCCCTCCCTGGACGATGATGCCGATACCAGTCTGATTGAAATGTCCTTTTCCACAGGAGCCAGAAGGAGTTGTTAAAGCAGACATGAATTAATGATTGAATTAATTATCAGAGTCACATACCGTACAATTAATTTTGCGGCTTTGCCTCAGTCTTTTTTCCTCTCTCTGTCTGTGTGTAGAGAATGTCAAGAAACATTTTCTAATTAATTTATGTGTGATTATCAGGGATAGTTTCTGGAAGGTCTCTACTTTCAATTTGTGACAGGCGACAGCAGGGGAGAGAGGGAAGGCTGGGAGAGAGGGAGCTGGGAGTGTGAAGAAGGGAGCAGCTGCGCTTGTAATGTACATGCTCACACACACACGGACATGCAGCCTCATGAAGGTTTGCATGGACTGATATTGTCCTGTTCTGTCCGACTCTGTTAGTGCTGTTTGCCTTAAACCTGCACGTCTCATATGTATAGACAGAAATTCCAGGGTGTAATTACACTAAATGCAACATGCGTTTTGCTAATGCGAGTTGGGCCCGGGGGTTCTTCTCTGGCCTGCAGCTACAAAATGTTGATTTTGCTCCATCTGCGGTAACCGATCCGTAATGTAAAGTGCACCTGGCTGTGAGACCAGTTCAGCTCAAACTTGGATAGGATGCTTTGTAGTTGGGTCTGATGAAAGTCAGACCACATTCCCATAACAAATGAACTGCTGCAGAATGTGCTGATAACTGGATCGCTCCTGTAAAGGTCTCGGTGTAGCTGCTTTGATCAGGCCCAGGGGACAATCGCTCATTTAGCTAAACAAATTGCACTACTGGGGCAAACAAGGTCTGATTCAACCACAGTAACGCCCCCGTGCAGTAATAAAAAGCATTCAAGAAGAACTGTAGTACCATCAGTCCTCCCAGTGGCTGATGGTTTAGGTTTCTACATCAGTGTGTTGCATGTGTTGCTTTCCCTGTATGTCATCTTGTGACTTGTTGGGTTGTGCCGGACTCTCTCGTTCTCACACACCAGCATACAGAGGAGCATTCTTATCAGCAATAAATGAAACTACTCACCACCAGTCAGGTGATTGAACTCCCAAATTAAGTTTTTGCATGTGAATGTCAGTATTCTTTGTGTTTATTTCTTCAGTGTGCAGGAGGAGGAGGAAGTAGGGCAGACAGCTGATTTCATCAACAGCAGCCTTGTCACTTGTTCTTTTTTCATCCCCTTCGTCCTCTGAACAGAAAAAATGCTTTTAGCTCCCCCCCCCTATTTTATCTTTCTTCACATATTTGTGAATTTGCATGTTTGCTTCTTGCTCTTTTCTGCTAGTGTATGTATTTTGTAGATAAAAGTTCAGCAGTGCAGTTAAGAGAAATTAGTTGGGTAAACAGTGGTAAATGTCAATGATAAAGTTCTGTTGCAGCTCATCTGATTAGCGAGGCTACGCAGGTGTCTTATCTTGCCTGTGCAACAGAGGGTAAAATGGAAATGATTGCGTGGTCCTGAGCAGTAGATGCCTATCCCAGAAATGTCTATCTGCCATTGCACCGAGCCAGCCGGACTCTTGGGTGCTGCATGGAGGATCATGGAGGGAGAGACGAGGCACGGGAAGGGAAAAGCAAGCAGGTCCTGCTTCTCATTATATTTAGGCCTTTTATCAGCCCGCATTTCAAAAGATGTTAGCGACATTAAAAAGCATGTTATCTGCAGACTTAATACATGTAAATTAGAAACTTTTAATAGATTTAAAAGCAAAAGTAAAACAGCTGTGGTTGAACAAGCCTTTTTTTTACATTACTAAGCAAGATAACAAGGACAAGAAGAAAAGGTTTGACATTGAAACCTGTCGATGCTCGTTTAAAGAAGGGTGGAGGAACTAACATAACAGCCTCAAATATAGTCTCTGCAGACTTTTGTGGATGTTTACAAATCAGACTGTATCCACATCCCCTCAGTAATAATTAAACACAGTACATGATGTAACTAGTTTTAGTGTCTTGAGTATTTTCAGTACAACACAGACCCTCAAGCAGAACCACACTATACGTCCTGTTCTTCCCCCATGAGGTGGAGAGAGAATGGAAGACAGAGGCTCTGGGATTTGTCATTCAGCAGAGGTTAAACCCCACCTATTAGTCCAGGGTCGGAGTAGCACGTAGATAAAGATTTCCTGTTGTACCGTGTCAAAAAATCAATAGCTCCGCAGTGATGTGCTCATTTGATATCAACAATAGTCTTTTTTAAAAAAAATCAATTAGGCCGGATGGAGGAGAACGTCAGTGTTGGGTTACACCTTTTCTTCCCTCGTTTTCCTCATTGATATCCAATCAAGCCGCCTGCTGTTGAGGATGCACGTTCTCATTGGTTGACAGTCGGTTATACCTTAATGCTTGTTTTTATTTTACATATGTGACATCCTGCACAACATCCGCTGACAGAAGTCGATATTAATGAATATTTAGCAATGTGTAAATGCTTTAAATGTTATGCTTTCATATGATTTAACCCTCATCAGTAGGTGATGATGTGTGATCTACCTCCACTATAGCAGCAGTGCATCTTGCTATAGTTATGAATTGAATGTGTAAAGCTGCTGTGTAACACCCACCAACAGAAAACCCTCATTTAAGGACGGAATAATCTATAATCTGGCTACACGAATAAAAAGGTGCAGATCCGAAAAATCATCCCCCCCCCCCGACTCATCGGTTAATTGCGTTTGTCATTTCATTAATGATGTGCTGATTGTTTTATTGTGTTGGCTCGTCAAAGAGGCCTGGATGCCCCAATGGCTGCTGAAGCGTCCATATTGATAAGGCTTTGTGTGTGTGTTTGTGTGTGTGTACAGGCTGGTGCACAGTGTGTATTAGGCTGCTGTCAACGTGTCAACTTCTGTGCGCGCGTGTGTGTGTGTGTGTGTCAGAGCTAAATGAGTAAGGCAGTGTGGATAGCTGGTTCATATTGATAACAAGCGTTATGGTGTTTTGGGGAACGGGTCATCTAGCAATGACACTAAGAATTTCTTGTGTGTGTGTTCGTGGTGGGTGGTGATGGTGGGCGCGTGCACATGGCAGTGAGAGTAGAAGCAGCTAGTGCAGTGAAATTGATAAGGAGCGCTGGGTTCCTGCGCAGGTCTGTGGTGGGCAGGGGGGGTAATTACAAAGGATTACGATTGTTATAGGCATCATGTTACCCCAGTGAACGCAGCTAACCTGTTGGGATTAGCAAGTAGCTCTCATTAGAGCAGGTGCACTGATAGCACTTTATAATAGAGGGGAGGGCTTAATGAGCAAGACTACCTGACAATGACCTAATCTACTTTCAATATTTGTAATTAATCTTTGAAAAATGTTTTTATCAGTTGGTCAAATCATGATATGTAGTCATTTACTATGTTAACCAACTCCCAACTGGCAACGAGGCTCCCAGGAAGTGACCTCACTGAGCAGTGTGTCGACCTCTCTACGTAAACATTTCCATGACCGTATTATTATTTCTGCTTGTTCTAATGTAAACAACAAGTTGGCCTAAAACTAGTTTGGTTTGCGATAATTGCCAAATGACCTGTTTGATTCTGACGCAGGAAGATACGGTTTACCAGGCCTTGAAGGCAACACGATACCATATGTTCAGCCTTAATAACTGACAAACTGAGGCTTGTGTCAGTCTTGTTTATAAGTTAATATCTGTGTTGGCTCACTGAGGTCAATTCCTTGCACAGTTTCACAATGAGGGTCAGTGGAGCTGGTCAGTCTGATAAAACTCCCATGTGGTGAGAATCGGCCAATCGTAAGGAGGCAGACTGGACACTGATGGAGTGCCGAGATAAGAAGGGTCAGAGTGGCCAACCAGACGCCCATAGGAAGATAGGAGCTAGGATACTGGCTGCACAGACATTGGACTTCAGACTCTGCCGTCAGCAGGTTAGACTGTCTGAGGAGTCATGTTTGGGTTGGCGCTTGACCTGGGACTGAAATCTGATGCTGACCTGACTGGCACCTGGTCCAGTCCAGTTCCAGTAGCTCTTGTGTTTCATGGGGCCAGACCCCAACTTCCCGCATATATGTATTTCTAATTTGATGTATTCCAATAAAGACAAGTCAAATATTTGCTTCAATAATATTTCTGAACTCAGGCTCCAACCAAAGCTTTGGTCACTCAATAAAAACAATACAACCCAGCCTGACCCAAGCACAACAGTTCAGGTCAGCTCCTGTTACGTCTGGCGCCAACATCACAGTCTCATCAGGGCAGCAGAACCACGACGGCTGGTTAAAGAGATGAGATGTTCCATGTGTGCCAGCACATGGAAGAACAACATTTCAGTTGATAAGCCCTTTTCTTAATAATACAGGTACCATCAGGTCAACTCTTCCCCCTAAAATGTGATCATCATGTGAACATTTAGCTTGGTTTTTATTGATTATAGTGTCTCATTACAACTCTGACCAAGGAGTGGAGACAAACATACCACTTCCTGTTAGTCATTCCAACAGGAAAATAATATTTTTAACCGTTGTTGCACTTTTAAGGTCAAGTTCTATTATAATTAACTCTTTCTTCTATGAAAAAACCTACTTTCTTCCCTCAAACCATGCTTCTTCCTGCTCCCTCCTCCCCTCCATAACTCTAACCCCCTCTGTTCCCCTCGCCAACACCTCAACCTCCTCCCCCCACCAACTGTGGGAAAGCCATTTTATCAGCGTCTGTCCGTTGTTCTCTGGTGGGGATAGATACAGAGAAGATAGATGAGTGTTTTGACATGGAGAGTGTTAGACAAACAGTCTTATCAGACCCGCCACTTTAGACCGACCCCCTGAAACTGTCTCCTGAACCATGGATGACGAGGGGAGAGAGATGAGAGGAGAGGGGGAGGCAGATTCTGTGTGCGTTTTCATCAGAGAAAGAGGTGGATGGTCATAATGAGAGTCTGTCCGGAAGCCGACCCAGGGCAGCGTACCTGGCATTAATCCCACCCAGTCCGTCACTGGCACTGCAGCACTCCCCAGTGTTGTTCAAACTTATTCATTTATCCTCAGATGTGCATTGACTTCTCTAAGACCACCACTCCTCTTGCAGCACGAGCTGTCTTAAGTTTTTAAATAGATGGATCCGTCCTACATGCCTCGCAGCTATCTGGCTCTATCTGGGCTGCAGCAGGCTCAGACCACAGCCGTCACTGCCATCCTTCTGCAGTTATCACTTTGAGGAAGTACACAAGAAGTTTCCCCTGTTTGAACTGGGCCAGGACACAGACTGCTCAGCTTGTATGACACTCCCCCTGCTGTTGTGCGGTTGTGGCTGCTGCTGCCGCTGCCGTGGCTGCTGCTGCTGCTGCTGCCGCTGCCGTGGCTGCTGCTGCTGCTGCTGCTGCTGCTGCCGCTGCCGTGGCTGCTGCTGCTGCTGCTGCTGCTGCTGCTGCTGCTGCTGCTGCTGCTGCTGCCGCTGCCGTGGCTGCTGCTGCTGCTGCTGCTGCTGCTGCTGCTGCTGCTGCTGCTGCTGCTGTTGTGGCTGCTGCTGCTGCGGTTGCGGCTGCTGCTGCTGCTGCTGCTGCTGCTGCTGCTGCTGCTGCTGCTGCTGCTGCTGCTGCTGCTGCTGTTGTGGCTGCTGCTGCGGCTGCGGCTGCGGCTGCGAGGGTTCAGGTCAAGTTCAGGCCAAATGCTGCCTCTGACTATTGTTTTCTTTTTTTATGGTCATGTGGTCTCTGCTCAGTGTTTCAACAAAAAGACTCATGCTGATATTTTGACAAGGTGCTGAATGTTCAGTGTCTTTAAATTAGGCTTCATTGATCGATACACTTAAAGACTTAAAATAGACAAGACGTGTAAATTCAACAGAAAACATTTACCGTTAAAATTATTCTTCTGTATGAAAGCTGAACACAAAGCTAATATAAATTCATACAAAGTCGATGTAGCTACACCTCCTATGAATTTTTAAATAGTGTCTTTATCATATTTGTTACTGATAATGCTGCCTGACTGACACCGGATATTTAATAAAGACAATATCGGCACGGTGGCACGGTGGCAAAGTGGTTAAGATCACTGGTGGTTAAGATCACTGTTAAGATCACTGCCTCACAGTAAGAAGGTACTGGGTTCGATTCCCGGTCTCGGAAGGTGCTGGGTTCGTTTCCCAGTGTGACCTGTGGGAGTTTGCATGTTCTCCCCGTGGCCGCGTGGGTTTCCTCCGGGCACTCCGGTTTCCTCCCACCTCCCAGAAACATGCAGTGTGAATGAGTATGAATGAGTATGACTGTGAGTGAATGCTTGGTGTTGGTCAGAGGGGCCGTTGCGCACAC
>CAAKHC010019644.1:67624-81861 GCA_901007825.1 Macroramphosus scolopax | reverse complement strand
TTTTTAATGCGGGTGCTATTTCCATAAACCTGCCTCCTGAATCACTGCCAGCCTCTTACACTCCCCCCAGGTCGAGCTGTAGGCTTACTAATACGGGGAGTAAATGTATGTAACAAAAACATTTTCACCAAGACAATTACTGTTATACACAGTGCTAGCATGACAAAGAACCGGGGGAGGCATGTGCTCCGGAGCTACAGCAAATGTACTCGCTGCAGTGACTGAGATTATGTCTCGGATCTGCTGGATTTAAGGAGTGGCAGTGGGAGGACAGACTTTGAGGAGAGTGGGGGAAGGTGGGGAATTGAGGGAGGGGGATGGGTTGGTGGGAGTATAGTGCGAAGGATGCAGGATTTTGTCATGATGCTGAGCTGGGTGGAGTAAATCTCCGGCGGACTTGAGTGGAGAGCTGTGACACTCATAAGCATGCCAACTGCCAGCCCAGTTGCCTGAAAAACATGTTAGCATTGCATTGTGTTTTTCTGCAAATGCCAGATATGCGTAATGTTTTCATCCAAAAATAGGTTACATATATGTTAGATTTCTGAACAAACAAGCCGTCTTTGCAGCGGGAGATGGCTGTTTGAGATCTGTTGACAACTGCATGTTTCACAACTTTATCCCCAGCCAATGGTATTTTTCGAACACTAGCCATGTTTTTTTGTACCTAAACCTTTAGTGAAGACACGTCATACAACATTTCTTTTTCAAGAGTAAATAAGTTTCAACATGCTGAGTTGTCTGTTAATTTCAGGAATTGCCTGTGCAGTTTGTTTGAATAGGCTGTGTTGTCTAAATGTTGAAATGAAAACGCAAAAATCCTTCTGTCAAATGCTGCAGATGTAACCACTTTGAGGGAAACTATTTCACTTAAAGGGTGTAAAGTGTATAAAGGGATGCTCACTCTAAACACCTAAGCATATAAAAAAATGAAAGCGAATTGACATACAAAAAAGCACTTGTATCGTTAAGTAGGAGTGCATCTCAGTCTGCAGCTAACAAGCAAAAGCACGATCATAATGTATTAAAGACTTAGTTTTGTCAGCAGTGCGCAATCAAGGCAAGCTGCCCTGTGCACGCTTCTTATCCAACCTTTATACATCATCATGCTATCTGTATCTACATAAAGCTGGCATCAATATAAACAACATGTACACAGACACATAGTTAATAGAGTCACGCAATAAACACCTGGTAAACTGTCAGAGGTTCGCCTACTTGGTGGCCAAACTTATGTCAAGCACTCGTGTCCCAAAGGTTCCCATCAGACTTCACCACGTAAATCTATATTCCAGTCCAGTACACTTTCATTAGGCCATACTGTTCCTTTCGACACCTAATGTGTAACAGGGGGACATGGATAATAACATCCAAGAACAACAATCCAACAAACAATTCCAACAATCAGATGAGGCTGGTTTCAGTTTGGTGTCTCTATGCTGGCACCTGAACGTATGCAGACGTACAGGATGTATATCAATCATGTTATAATATCTTCTTTCAAATGTTATCAATACTTCAAGTATTATAACATGACACAGTATTAGAACATTTACAGAAACATTTTTAATACAAACCCAATTGTTTTAAACAATAACCCTTCAATGAATTAGCATACACGTACTACTACAGCCTATTGTAGTTTTCAATGTAAAACCAAAGTCCACCAGGAGATTCAATTGTTAAAGATGAAAATTGTGTACAAATTCACAAATGATTGAAAACAGTCCATGCATGCACTAGATAGGATGTGAAAACTCTTTTGCATCTCCATTTCAGCACCTTTAATAGGGCAGGGATTGTCTTTGATGTGGTTTTTTTTCTGTTTAATTATATTAATTATGTTGTTTCTAAATGGAGTTGACTCTTCTTAGTACTTTTTGTGCTCCCAAGTGGAGCGTGTCTCTGCAAAGATGAAAGGAGAAACAGGAAGACGCCCTTGTGTTAGGAGCAGGTTCAGTGTCCCGTTGCATCAGAAGTAATATGGATGGGGGCATAGAAAAAACATTCAAGAACACCGAAGCCCACGCTTGCCCAGTGTCCTAATTGCAAATATAACTAATCACTGGCAAACAAGAAGGACGGTTATAGCATGAGATTCCAACAGGACATGAGAGACTGTAACATCTTCTGTCTGAGTGAAACTTACAGTCCATGTGCCAGATCAAGCCATCCAACCATCTGAGGCCTTTTCTGTTTTCCATATGGGGAGCACTGAGGATCCAAGAAATCAACAATGCAACATTTGGTGCAATCCCAGAGATACTAAAACTCTCTTCAGCTCCTACTTGCCTGCTGATCACTTGTCATGCTTTGCTGTCTATCTTCCCCGAAATCATCATGTCCGCTGCGTAGAACTGTCTCCGCAAGCTGCAGATGAAGAAGCCAGGCGTTTCCCCCATGTGACTTGGGATTTTAACGACACAAATCTTAAAGATGTTCTACCAAGCTTCTATGGATACCTTCCATGACAAGATCACAAGTTCCATCAGACCGGGTAGGACTATGGACTCTCGTTTGTATCGGACCATTGGAATGGATTGGTCTCCCTACAAGGCCAATTCTGTCCAAACATCTGCAGTCAGGCCATTCTGCCATTGTCCTCATATAATCAAGGGGTGGTACATGAAGCTGTCACTATGAGACAGGTCAGGAATTAGACAACGCATTCAGAGGCTACACTGCAGGACACCGTGTGACGATGACTGGATTACGTACAAATCAAGCTCTGACAACATCAGTGTCAACATTGCTATCCCCCCAGTGGGGATCATTTCTTAACCAGACACAATGAAGGAGTCGTCCATGCTACTTTAAACGTCTGTATTGATGCTTACAATTAAAAACTTATTATTAAAGAAATTGAAAAATACCTTGGCGTACCAGCGGCTGAGAGGAATTGTAAAAATGCAAAAAGACGGATGATCTGAACTCATTTTAACATATTAACATTGTTAACATTGCTAGCATTAGCTCATCTTCAGGTGAGGTTGGAGTTTACCCTTCCCTCACCTTCCATTATATTAGGGGGATTTTGAAGCAGGAACCCCCCCTGAGAGACCACAACAACCTGTCCATGTTCTTAAGACCTGTGATAGACACTACACTCAACCACTTCACCTTCATGCCTTTGCATCGCGCCAAGTATAACAAGATGTTAATGGTTTGGCGTGAATTGCGATTAATACGTTTGCAATAATAGATATGGGATGAGTAACAACACGGGTCAAGAGCAATACAAGAGTTAATGACAAATACAGAAATTTATAACTCATAACCCATCTCTGGAGAATTCCTAGTTTACATTAATTACACCATAGCCTAGGGCAAACTGCATATCAAGCAGGATCTTGCAAACAAACAACTGGCATATCTACTTACCATCAAGCAGTGAAGCAACAGGGGTCACATCGAAAAGGATTTAGCAGCAGGCAGGCTCAAGAGAGTAGGACAAGAGCGGGGATAGGGAGCAATTGAGCACAAGCAAGACCAATGCACTTAAATTATAATATAATATCTTGTATTGTATTTTCTTTTAGTGTTACAGTGTTTTATAGATAAATATCCATAAATCCCTCCTCAGCTTCTACTCCATCGGTGAGGCGACAGGGTGTATCGGGTGTTTAGAGATGCTGGCGTGGTATTGTATTTGAGTGTAGCTGGTATAGTACATGCTTGTACTACGTTTGCATGCAATTTTTGGGCACATACTGTCTGCGTATCCTTAGACCACTGGTGTTTGCGTGTGTAAGTGAAGTTGAAAGGAAGAGAACAGCAGTGCAGCCTCGTATGTGAGGCCTGACACCCATCAACGTCTGCTTGTTATATTTCTATGACACGTTCTATCTCAGGAAGAGCAGCAGCAGTGGAGCAGTGGGAGAGAGGGGAGATGGGAGACAGGAGGATGTGGGGTGGACAGGACTGTGGGGGGGTAGGGGGAATTCAGCAGGAGGGTTGAAGCGGGACTGAAAGGTACAAGAAAAGGGTTTTATTACTCACGAGTGAAACATGGCAACATTCAGAGTCGATGAATGTGTGTGTACATGTTGCAGAAGAAGAGGTTTCCAGAACCGATGTGTGAAAAATGAAACATGCAAGGGGGTGTTTGGAAATGTTAGAATTTATCTTTTTGTTCTTTCACATAAAGTAATGTTGTTCATAGTAACACAACTCAATCCAAATGAGTCCAGATGGTTTGGAAATCGGCTTGTGTTTGCAGCCAACTATCATACTATTTACAGTATACTGGGATGATATCAGACAAAACTATTGAAACGCTCTAGGAAAGTTTAATAAATATAAGAAACTTGAATTGAATTGTGGTCTGCAGTACAAAGAAATATTTTCAGGTTACAAGTATTATTTTGCCACAGTACCAGAAGTGGCCATTGGGACAAACAGGGAGTAAGACTGTTTGGCAACACCTTAAACTGGAGTCATACTTTCCGCGAGGCAAGTGCGAGTGTCCCCATGATGTATGTGCAAGGTTCTGCAATTGCTTGTAACCACACAGACAGTGGCTCCAACTGTGCATATCAGAGAAGACACATTCATTCATGGTAAAACTGCAATTATGTGAACCCACAAGCAGGTAAGTGATCATAGAAGCCGCCTATGGTGGATTCTTGCCAGCAGGCTGGTGTCTGAAACTGTACAAACATATTTACCATCAGAGACCACAATGGACCATCTTGAGTGTCTCGAGTGTGGACGCGGGAGACACCGCTTGCAGATACAGTGTTTAAAACTGTGTTTAATCGACAATCGACTGCGGGCTTGTGAAACTTCAAGCAGTCCCCTGAAAGTAGTATAAACAGAAGCACTACGCGTCAGCCAGGGAGTATAATCCAGGCCTAATTCAGCTCTACTACTACAACCACAAACAAAGCATTCAGCTTGGTGTAGTTTAATCCACAGCATCCACCACAGTGAGAGAGCAATGGGAAGTCCTGCCCGGATTAGACAGTGGCTCTCTCCATCATGTACACAATCATTGCTGTGGACAGTGCCCACACATCAGTGAGAGGATTGCCTGCAGGGGAGCAGGCAAGACCACAAGACTTGTTAGCATCTTTGTCTGTACCCTAATGCCCCTCATTTATACATTCAGCCACATCAGCTATTTTTTCCCGATGGTAGGTCAACCCTTACAAATCCCGCCGTTATGACTACGTGACCTGAGCAAGAGAAACTGTAGAGGTGGACCACAAACAAAAGCAGTTAATCCTCCTTCTTTAACACACTGCGGAACTAAACTGAATGTATACTCATTATACTATACTTTTTTCTCCCCCTCTGTCTTCTGTCTTGTTATTCAATACAGAGGCAAAAGGGAAGAAAAATGCCCTCGAGCCTCATGCTTGGCTAATTTGCTGAATAAGCGAAACCTGTTGTTTTTCAAGACTGCCACCGGAAAAATGTTCAAAGTTTGTAGTGGTTGTATTTGCATGTTTAATCAGAAACATGTGTCTTTCAAGTAGGTCTCTCAGGCTCTTTGTCCTGAATCAGCGAGTGATGGGGTTGACAGAGTCCAATCACAACAGTTGAGTTTGCGCTCTGACTGCCTTACCAACGAGTCTGGCTCTTTGCTAAGGCAGTTTGCATGTTTGGTACTCGGTAGCTTTGCTACAAGGGATTAGGGCAGAGGGAGTGGTTTTGCATTTATGTGGATTTACCTTGATGCACACTTGATTTGACCATTTTAAAAAGCACTGCCCTGTATGAAGCCACTTCTACACAGCCCTCTCTTTCCTGTCACTCTATCATTGGCTTACCACTTCTGCAGATGTCAACAGACACAGCTATGCAGAGAGGTGACCATACATAAAGAACAAAGATCACGAGTGGCATAAGATATGAATTCATGACAATACTATACAATAAAAACTAAGTAAGACACAATAGGTGGATTTCTCATAATCTATTAATCTCAGTTCTGTTTGACATTTTTCTGTCGATGGGACCTTTCTAGAAAAATCACTGTATCTTATTTTTACACAAGTATGAGGCAGCATATGTCCAATCAATGCTGGTAATATCCTCTGGAGAACAAACACATGGAAAAGTTGAAACTGAAACTTTAAAAGGTGAAGTTATTGATTGAATTGCTTTCCAAAGTGTTTTTTAGAGACTTTACAAAAGACTTTACGAGGGAAATACCGGCTGGTGTGCAGTCGGGTGCAGATGGCATGACTGACCACCGCAGAGGAAAGAAGGAGAGAAGGAGGGGGTGGGGAGTTGGAGACACTTACCCCTGGCAGTGTTTTCTGTTCATGGAGGGCGTTCTGGGCTTTGATGGCCGACTCTCGGGCGCAGTAGGTGAGGAATGCACAACCTGCAACAGAACCAAACCAAATATAAACCTTATTAGAGTGATACACAATTGGTACATTTTGAGCTCATAAAATTGTACATATTATAAGAATGATGAAAATGGACTATAACGCAATTAGAATAAAGCAATCAGAACAAAGCAATCAGAACGTAACCTCTGATTCACAATAATGAGCTCTATTATTGAAAACAGAAACTGTGCAATACAGGCTACATCTAGAGTTTTCTATGGTAGGAGAGAAAGAGTAAAACAAAACTGCAACAAAAGCAGTAGATGAACAGAGCATTCTTTGGATGAATTGCCCGGCCTGTACAGCCTCCCCATCCCCAGTGCCATGTCCTGTCCAAACCTCCAAGTAGCATGGCCATCTTACCAACCCTGAATGGTTGTGACAGCAGTGGAGACAAAGGATACAGGACCGCAGAAAAGTATGGTATGATAGAAAGGGAAAGATAAGATGATATCAGTTTAGAGATGGGACAAGCAGGGACATACTGACAGGGAGGAGGGGAGGACAGGACGTGATGGCAAAATTCTCCAGGGTGAATGCCTAACTGCTGGACTTCAATGCGTCCCGTGCATGCACACCCACCAAACACCAATTTGAAGCATGCACATACACACAACATATGTCAAAAAGACTGCATACATAAATGAGAAGAGAAGAAAAGAGAAGAGAAGAGAAGAGAAGAGAAGAGAAGAGAAGAGAAGAGAAGAGAAGAGAAGAGAAGAGAAGAGAAGAGAAGAGAAGAGAAGAGAAGAGAAGAGAATCCAGATGGAGTATTGAAGCCATCGCCCACCCACTCGCCCCCCCCCCGCCCCCCCACCCACCCCCACTGTCTGAATAAATACATTTGCTTGTGTTCTATTAATGAGGTTCATATGGGTTACCATGCATTATATTCCTGCCACTCAGATAATGGTTTATTTGCAGCCACTGCACTTTGGATCTCATTTCAACATCCAAATGTATTAAGTGGGTGGTGATGTATTAAGTGTCTTCACACGGACAATATTCCAATTCGTTTTTCTTATTGCATATGCTATCACTTTCATCCGTCCACATACTTCCTTTACTTATTGTGTCATGCGCCTTTGTTTAAGCAAGCATGTGACTGTTCATGTCCACCTTTTTCTTCCATTTCATTGACCCCTTTCACTTTGACTATGTCTCCACTGTAACCTCAGCAGAACTGAATCAAAAGGGGCATTAAAATGCCATGCTAGTTATTGATCCTTGGATCAATCTGTAAGTTGTTTGCCTTGCTGCTCTGACCATTGAGTCTCTCCACATGTGTGTATGTGTTTGTGTATCCGGCTGCACATTCTATTATTCTGCATTTGTTAAACAACCAGTTTTTCTGTTATATTTTATAAAGCTTTCCCCCCTTTGTTTGGGACAGCATTTCAATATGAGAAAGACATGCGGTGATGGAGTCTGTACAGGGTCACGACCTTTGAGGCGGCTGAAGTAGCACTGGTGTCATGGTGCAGCCCCCCTTATAGCCTCCCTTGTCGCAGCAACCCTAACCTAATGATTTCCAATGGCCACCAAGCAAATCACTCAATCACTCACACTGCTGTCTAATTCTCTCTTTCTTCTCTGCATCAGCTTGTGTAGAAACACTAAGACTGTGAAAATGTCATCGTTGTTTTGGGTTTGTTTGTTTGTTTGTTAATCAAATGGTTGAGGGTAATAGGAGGTAATGGCTGCATTTTGGTGTTTTTTTTCTCTCTTTTTTTTCTCTCTCTCACTGGACTTGTTGTTGTTTACTTGACAAATGCTGGCCCTATTTCTCAATATTTTTGCATCACAATCACATACACAATTTATTTGTTAATGGGTACTGCATAGGGCATTACAACCACAAACAAAAGAAGAAACATGAACCAAATTTAAATGCGATTCTGTGCTCTTTAATGTATGGCTTAATAAGAATTTGCAGGCCACAGGCGAAAGAGCTTTAACAACTTCATAATTGGAATCCAAACACGTACAAATTGCCAGTGCTGCATTGCATACTAAGTCCTAAAGTGTGAGGGGGGAGCATGATGAAATTGTTTGAAACACAACAAAGAGCCACTGTAATCGGACCCTGCTGACACAGCAATGGGGGAAGCCTTCCCATTGTGAGGACCTGATCCTCTGCATCATCAGATAGAAACCTAAAACAACCTTATCTCACACATTGATTTTAGTCCAAATAGAAGAAATTGCTCTTCTCCTTTTCTTTTTGCTACTGCCATCTTGTCTCCAGTACACTCATCTCCTATTTCTTAATGCTATATTTTCAAGTGTGCGCAGCATGTGTATTGGGAAATCTCTGCATCTCCATTGTGTTGAATTGACATGTAATTAAAAAGCTGTACATGGAAGAGAGTGAATAAGTGGGTGAGTCAAAGGGAGAATGGGAGACAAAGTATGTAATGGCACGGTATAGCTAATGCAATTTACATTCACTCTTTACCAAAACTGTGTTTCTGTTGTGTTTAATATGTGTGTCCTGTGCAGCAGCTGACTCTCCCTGTTTATAAAACGCAATGCACACACACACACACACACACACACACACACACACACACACACACACACACACACACACACACACACACACACACACACACACACACACACACACACACACACACACACACACACACACACTAACAAACAAACAAACCATCTCTTCCTCCTAATAAAACAACCCTTGACCGATATCAGACAACCTGACTTGGATTCAATTAAAGTTTAACCCACAACCAACTACTCTCTAATAAAAGACTTTACAGAATAATAAGGATTATAAACCTACAACCAGTAATCTTAGAAATAAACAGTGAATATACAATCCACAAAATACATACATTCAAAAAAACTTACACTAAGTAACAGAATCTACAAATACAAAAATAGCAATCAGCTGTTATATATTCTTAGTAAATCTGATCCGCCACACACACATCTGCAGTGACATGCATGACAAACTTCTATATGTTACTCTATAAAATATATATATTAATAATTTAGTTGCTTACCAGCGAACAACAAGCACAAGAGGTACAATAATCAAGTAACTACCAAAGAGAAAGAGCAACCTGCGCAGCTCATCCAACACAGTGACGCTAATGTTCTGTTAGCCAAACCGCTATTTACCTAGCATTGAGTCGTGTTAGCATCGACTTTGAATGGCATAAATTTACAATTTAATTATTTTTTTTTTTTTTATCGAAACTCACCGCTTTGGTGTCCGTGAGCTTTTTCACGAACAAATATGGTGAGCAGGTTCTTTTTTATATTTTGTCGACACTAACGTGTACTTTCTAGTTTTACACTCATATATAGATGTTTCCAGGTCCGTACTGCGCACGCGCACACGCGGATTGGCGTGCGTGTTGCTCTCTCATATAATCCAATGGCTCTAACATGTTCATATGTAAGAACAGAAGTGGACACCACTGCTTTCACTGAGCAGTTGGATCGCATAGAAGTCAAAATGGGTATAATGAGTGCTTCACATGGCAGTGAGGCATCAAGAAATACTGATCAAACATTTGTATTTCAGGTCAACTAAGAGGCCTTCGAACTGTCCCCAGAACACTAAGTCTAGAAGGCAGCATTGATGTGTCCCCATAAGTCTGTGATGCAGCATCTCAAGGCAACAAACAAAATTAAGGACCGTGAACAGATTAATTTGCATGTGCCACTATGACAACTTACTGCTCCAGGGAGTGATGTCAAATGCACAAGCCAATATGAAGGCCCAATCAGATTGTTGTGGTGGTCTTAAATTGTAAACAGCAAAAGACTCAAATATGAATACAATTCTCAGGAGACTGGGATGGTTTAAACCACAGATCTCTTTTTATTCCTCACTTCATACCCTCTTTGCTCCTTTTTCTCTCCATCTTCTTGCCCCAGAGGAGCCAAGCTGCCCCAGTGTAATGAAAAAGTGTGAACTTGCTCTCACTGTGGCATTTCCTTGGCCAGAAAGTGTGAAGGTAGCAGAAAGTGAGCCAATCCTGGCACCAGCCTTGCTTACTCCCTCGCACATCATTTGCACTCTTTGGAAATGCTATCACTGTGGGTAGATTACTTGGTTACTTCATTTACTGCCATGTGGGGCTCTGGGGGAACTGATAGCCTTTCAGAGGGGTCGGCAGCTGAAACACACATCATCAGCACTGATACAATGTGATTATGACCTGAATCATTGCCAGGCGGGGAGGAAGGAGGCTCAGTGGCGCAGATTGACCATGAGGGGGGTAATCAGTTTGGTCTCTGAGAAGCTTTTAAATCACATAATCACTCCCTCACCTTTGAAAAAAAAGATTCTCGATCTGTTCACACTCTCAAACGATCATGCCAATGCTCAGGGCACAGGACATTGAGGGGGACAGACATAGAGTTGTAATAAAGAAGAGGAGCTGGAGCATAGACTTGGCAGGGACTTTCCAAAATGCTCTCACTCATTGTTCTGACAACAATATTTTTTCTGTCCAGGCCTAATGGGCTTGTAATGAGCATTGTAAAATAAGCAGTAGCCTAGCGTAACCTGTAAACCTTAATTAAGTCAGACAGACACCTTAAAGAGAGCCAGTGACTGTGCTCAGTTACCATCTCCTGATCCTGAAGCTGACTACATCCTTCCATCACTCTTTTATAAATCATCACTTTATCTTTTCAGCATCCAGCTCCTAATCCTCCAACATTTCTCCTTTCACTACCCCTCCCATCCACCCCTCACCTTGAGCAATGGCTGGGGGAGGATGAACGTCCTAGCACGCATCGGTGTCCATCATGCAGGGAAGAAATAGTCCCTGGACCCTCCCTGGTATCCTCTTTGACCCCTGAGTAGGAGACCTCAACCATTGATTTGTTGCTATTCACTCACATAGACTAGCCTCCAAGTAGCAGTCAAACAGATCTATAGGCAGCACATCCCAAAGGACCGCCTGTGTGCATGTGTGAATGTATGTGTGTACTTATAGAGCATACATGTGACGGCGAGGCGTGCAGTGCCTAATCAGTGTGATAAATGCATTGGATGCTCTGTGCATGTTTTCGAGATCAATAACGTGGAAGAAGAAGCTATCATAACAACGAAAGGAGATACACTTCAACACCTTCATACTCAGAATCTATTGTGAGGCTCGGAGGTTAAAGTAAGAAACACTAAGGGAGTAATTATCTTAGTAGCTGACATATTACGACTACATACAAGTTCCTGAGGTAATGTTGTTTGGTGTGATTGCTGCAGCTTTGGGGGTGACATGACAGACTGCAACTGGCCATCCATTCCTAATGCCCAGAATTCTTTCAATATGTAGCCATAAAACACTTACAGCATCTTTGCGTCTTTCACCATTGTCATGTAGCCTTTAAATTGAACCATTGCTTTTGTAGACTGTCTGGCTACTCTATCCTGCTTCTCCTATTAAACCCAGCGCCAGATCTATAAATACATCTACTGGCATGCATCCCTGATGAGCAAGCTAATTGACACTGTTAATGGATGGAGTTTCACAGAGCTGTAAATAATGTGTAGGTTCACACTTACTGCCTCCTGCAGTGTTACGTCTGGGAGGGTAAAGAGACTGTACCTGCCAAGTCCTATCTCTCCAGCCTGTCCCTCCCTGCCCCAGACAAGTCTGCTCCAGCCAGGGGATTTTCGCAAAAATCAATGAAAATTTTCTCTACCCCCAAACACACACAGGCACTCTCCCCAGTCAAAGTCAGAAAACTGCATCTCTTCCTCTTCATGCACAATACTCTTGGAAAAACAAACAAGACCAGGCCAGAAGAAATAATACAATCACTCGCACTTGGCTTACACCCACTGCCGACTGCTGCATATAATACACCACAGTGTACTGTGTTTCCACTAATGCAATTTCTTCATTTAATCCACATGATAGGCATATTTCAAGTAAATAGTCTCTGCAGTTCTTGCAGTCTTTCAAAAGGTGAGAGGCGTTTAACATTTGAGACGGATCAATTGATCATAGGGAAGCCACAATCATAGATGACTGCAGGCTACAAAATGACTGTCTACTAAGAGTCGGATCAGGTGCTCGGTCACTTTGATTCTTCAAATTGAAAGATACCTTTAGAGACAGCGCTTCAAAAGCCCAGAGGTTGCTTGGATGTAGTGATTGAAGGTGAATAAGGAAGAAAGCCTTGTGAGGAAGCATACAAAAAAAAACGCACATACACACACATCCCTCTTCATTATACAGGTCACACTGAGAGGAAACACTAATTGCACATGTCTTCATAAACAAACTTGTAATGAGTACTCCATACAGTTGTTCTTTCCATTCAATGCATACACTGAATGGAGCATGGCATGCTGTATTCTTTATTTTCAATTATGCCCTGCATGCCAAAAAATACGACTTTGTGTCCCTGTCTCAGCTTTCTTTATTTATTTATCTCATGTCACCAGTGAGCTGGAGAAGAGAACTAATTAACACTAATGGTCTGACTAACAAGCAGGCACCAGGGTGTAAATTGCATTGACGTATAATTCCAAGAAAACCACATTCAACCCGGAGGATTCCAGAAATTTGCACATAGATGGATAGATAGATAGATAGATAGATAGATAGATAGATAGATAGATAGATAGATAGATAGATAGATAGATAGATAGATAGATAGATAGATAGATAGATAGATAGATCATAAGAACAAAGAGCACAAGGAAGTTTTCTGATTTTGTTCCTATGACATCAGCCATTAATTAATTTCAGTCGTCTTTTTTTTTAATTAAGCCAGATTTATGGTTGAGTAGCGAACCTCAGAAGAGGTGCCACGTTGGAACACATTTACAAGCCCACATACTCGGCTCATTCAACCAAATTAACATTTGATCATCAAAAAAGAAATACAAATTTAATCTTTCATCTGCCTCTTCTGCACTGTTTGGTTCGCTTGTATCACACTGAAAATGTAAATGTGACACATCTCCAGTACAAAGCCTCGGACGACTTTGTGTCTCTGGCAATAAAACACGGAGGCTGTTAGCTACGGTGTCGCTCCTTCAGAGGAAAAGATAGATGGAAGGAGTGAGCGGAGAGATGCCTGCGAGATAGAAGGGATGGTGTGTAAAGGGAGGGGGAACACTGGAAATGAAGGGGACATGGCCCTGCGGTCGCCCACATATGGTCCTACTGTCTCTCCCTAATTCTTTCCCTTCTTTGCAGCATGGTATGGGAGTAGTCTTTTGGGGGAGGCTGGCAGGCAATCAGTGATGTCATGCCAGCAGTGCAGTGATGGCAGCTTAACCTATTTTCGGAAATTCCACAGAATTTCTATTTATACCCTTGCTGAGCAGCATGTATCTTCACACATTCCTCGCAGACCAACGTAGATATTTTCCAATCTAAAATGTTGGGGATTGCTTAATAACTGTAGGGAAGAAGGGCTTGACAGAGATCAGGTTGTTTTTACTATCGTCATAGTTGCTATTTACGGAGGTTATTTAGACATCATTTATGTCTAAATAAGTATGTTAAATAGTATTTAATATATAAATATCATATTTCAGACAAACAGCATTGTGTTTAGTGGTACAGTGATTATTTTAAACATTTGACAAAACCTGGCATCTTCTCCTCCACCCTCCACATCCATCCTGCTCTTCAGATCTCACACAGCTCTCAACCTGTCAGAGGGATCCTGAATGTCCCATGCTGAGGCATCACTCCACTCTCGCGCCGCCTTGGGATAAACTCAACCATTTGTATCTGCATCTCTGACAAACACTTCATCTCTTTCCCTCCACTTATCCATCTGTGCATACATCCATTGTCTCCTGCCCATGTGTCGTGTGCCTCATGGGTCTTGCTGCACACATGTGCCCCCCCCCCCCCCCCCCCCCCCCCCCCCTCCTTGTGGGTT
>CAAKHC010019644.1:57335-67604 GCA_901007825.1 Macroramphosus scolopax | reverse complement strand
CTGCCCACTGTTCCCCCCCCCCCCCCCTCTCCTATTCCTCTTTGAGGTGTTGGGCTGTGTGACAGCATGGAATCGAGTGCTAAGTCATATCCATGCTGCTGTGTTTGACTGCACATGTATGACATTTATGCATTGTTCATTGCCACCAGCATCAAGGGCTCAACCTTTTGGCAATCAGTAAGATTTGACAGCTTGACTAATCTGTGATTGTTTTTTTTTTTTCGGCCAAAACATTGGGGGATAGTTCTACACAAGGGCACGGTTCTATAAGGCAAGACAAATAACTTTTTATTTTACAAGCTTGTACAAGGCTTTATCGCATGAGTTCTCCTGAACCGTTCCAAAATGGAGAGGGATTATCGCAAAACATTGCATTAAAATCTCCCCTTTCCCTTGTTATTTCATTTTCCCTCTAAAATGAATCTGTGCCCAGCCAGGCTCGAACACAACATTAAAGAGCTCATGCTGTTCTAACAGAAACCACCAACCCCCTCCTCCACTACTCCCTCTTTTTTTTTCCCACTGGGCATTTAAAACCCCCCTTATAAAAGTACACTCTGCTCTGTAGGCAATGGCCTCTCTGTTGAGCAACCCACACAGAATAGATAGGCTTCCCATCTATCCAGACCTAGAAAATAGCTGTGACCTTTGAGCATGACTGAGATGAACGTACACCTCCACTGACTCTACGCTTAGCAGAGAACTGGACCCACAACACACCAATATACCAGGACAAAGTATTACTTCACAATAATCCTGATTCTGAGAATAAGACAACCAAACATCCTTAAAAACAAAATACTGTCAGCAGAGTCATAAAAGGCTGACGAGTGTTTGCCAGCCATTTTCATATCGGTTCAAATTTACTTTCTTTTCTCGATATTTCAACCTTAATTGTATTTTTCAAAATCAAACGTTAACCAAATGTATTGCATTATGTCGTTTTGTAAGAAAAATCTTATCATCAAACCATTCGTACTAACAAACTCTAGAATAGGAAAAAATAAAGCTGAGACAGCTTTGAACTGGCGATGAACTCAAGATGCAAAAATAACAGATTCTTTAATCACAAAAACCCACCATGCAAAGCAACTCACAACAGAAGGTCATGTAATTCATTTAATGAAATGTACATGAAATACTGTAGGTTTTGTCGCTGAGTTTCTCTGGGCTGAAGTCGATTTTATTTCTTAGACTTCACTGTGCATCCTCTCATGTCTGTCCCCACTCCCGGCACCAATTAAGAGCAAACATATTCCGGAAAGGTCACGGAGTAACCGCACTTCCAACATACTGAAAACATAATAAACCGCAAGCCATAATGAATGTTGCATTTGTGCCGGAAATCAATCCAACTGAAAGGCTCTCCGGGGCAGGGACTTAGAGCAGAAGCATAGACGGAATAAAAGCCAGGTGAGATTCCTTCGTGGAGACTGACCTCCAGCAGAGTTTGGCCTTGCTGGCATCTAAGATTGGCCCTCTCCTTGGAAAACCAAAGAGGAAGGAAAGGAGCAAATGAGAGGGAGGCAGCACCTGTCAGTACCGGTTGAGCTGCTGCATCTTTTATGAGGAAAGCCCTGTTGCTTATTACAATATTTACAGACATTTAAAGATTGGGAAGTGAATGTAGTTAGTGTGTTAACGTGGATTGGTGGCCTTCGCTCGCTGGCCTTGACACAAGATGTCATCATAGATTTCTTGAAATCGAGTCTCTGCATAAAAAATGCAAGGGGACTAAAAGCTTCAGGGCGCTCGTACTCAGCATTTTAATGGAATGTATGTCTTCTTAAAAATGTCATGAAAATGTTTAATTTTGTTAGCAGTATGTTCTCTTTGCAGAAGCCCTATGATAAAAAAAAAGCAGAAGCAAATAAGATCATCACAGAGTGTTGTGTGTGTACCATCCATGTCACTTATACAGCTCTGTTTATAGTGTGTAAGTGAATTTATCCCATCTGTTTCCTCGGGGGAGACGCTGTCCTACAGCAGTGCAGTGATCTTTGACACATTCTATAAGACACAACCTATAAGGACACGTGCACATATGCACTCCGATTCCATCAAATCAAAGAGGAGAGAGAGGCCGTGTCAAACTACGGATTCGTTTCATCAATGCGACTGCTTATCAGGTATAATTTTACATGCGAAGTCGCTCTGCTGTTTCACAATAATACATCATTTTGTTATTAATATCATTATACTATTCCAGTTTTTGTCCTTCGCTCGGTTTTGTTTTTTTTTTTATTGGGAGGACAACCCACAGAGAAACACTATCCATCAGACGAGCTCAGAGGGAGGAAAAAAAATAAAAACTTGAATAAATATTTCATTAGATTATTCTTTGATTTAATGTGTTTCTGCTTGGCTGGGGACTACAGCAATATCTCTGGTCCATTTATAAATGCATTAACACAATGATACCCGACACTGGCTTAATATTAATACCAGGCTACCTTGGTTGGCAGTTTGGGGCAGCATTGGTTTTGTCTGTGTGCTGGATCACACCTGCAGAATACAAAATTATCCTCTTTATCATTTCTGAGAGCCCACGACTGCATAAGGGAAGACGTCTTCTCAAACATGTCATAGGATGTAATCCGTTAAGACAAAATGACCCATTCCTGTATATGAGACGGACGTTATTCTCATCTATAGATCCAGTTATTCAAAGCAGAACTGTCAATTTGAAGAAAAAACAGCCTTACAAAAGGGCACATGAAAAAAAAATTAGCCTGCATATATGCATGTGCAAAAATATGTCATTGTGATCTACATGTACTATAAGTGGAAGTTATAATTAGAGCCAAAGGGAGAAGTTTTCACAGTCTGTGATAAGTTCAACATCAGGAAATCCTTTACCTATTAATACCAATTGGTCGACAATAATTGGCAGGCCTTCGACAGCGTGGGCAGAATTAATCATTTGAAGAGGCAGACTAGGCTGAATTTTTAATTGGCAGAGGCAGCCACTGTTTAGGGAGGCAACCAGCTGATCACCCAAGGGACCGCTGCTTCAGACAATGCACATTTGCTAATCCTCTTGAGTCAAGTTATTATGGCCATGCATTATTATCACGCTTTACAAACTAATTCCATGTTCTCCCTCATGGATTACCACAGGGGAAACGGTTGCATCAGAAAAGAGGAAATGATAAACACACAAAGCAAAAGTTGGATGGAGTGAAAGTCAAAATGACAGTGCAACTTGCGACTAAAAAATGTGTGTGTGTGTGTGTGTGTGTGTGTGTGTGTGTGTGTGTGTGTGTGTGCCAGTGTTTCCATCAGCATCTACACCTCATAATCCTTTTCCCCTAATAACATAATTTACTATAAAATAAGCACATCAGAGATAATTGACGTATAAGGGTTTGATTATGTATTGTTCACTGTGTGGTCCGGCTTCATTAGAGTCAAGGACATTTCATTTCACTGGACTACACTTGTCTAGACTAAATTAACTGCTTGTACGGTAATGAATAAGAGGGGAAATTAACTTTGAGTCATAATTCAGGATTATTTTTTTTTAGAACATTTACTCACATGAAAGCTCTGAACCCATTTACCTCCATTTACACCAGAACTTTCTTAGACTTATTGGAATATTTATCAATTGATTAAAAGATCAGGTAACGGAGCTCACGTTTGATGTACAATGGACATAAAAGTTCCCAGGATTTCTTTTTTTGCGAACACTTTCAAAAAGGAATTTTCACTTCCTCGAATTTTGAGTTTTCCATTTCAAACTGACCTGTGGAAGACGCGGATCATGTTCACTGAATAAAAAACAGCTCGTCTCATTTACATATTTCATTCAAATAATTCATTGAGTTGTTTTACTTTTGCCACAGAAATAATGATGTGACAAACTGATCATAATAATGATAATATGATGATTTACAATGAACTTATTGCATTAATTTATGTATTATTTTTGTACTATCAATAATGAACGGTTGAATCAATTATTTAGCAGTAATTGTATCACGTATTTACCTTGATTTAAACACAGACCGCGAAACTCTATTCTCTCGGCACATCTTAGAACCTGAATTGTCTTTTCCTGGATCATGGCTGACGATCACTCCAGAGCTAAATACTGCAATCCTTATGCAACACAGGGCAATGACAGTTCAGTATATGTAAGCACACACACTTACAAACAAACACATATTGATTCATTTCATGTGAGTGCTGTACGGAAAAAACAGTCTTCCCATTTGCATGCTGACATTTTAACTGTTGAATTAGGAAATACTAATCAAATCAATGCTGTAGTCCCTTTATCTAATGATCTGTCCAGCATGAGGCCTTCATCAACTTAGACTTCATTTGCGATTACAGAGATTTCGCAGACTGGCGCAGCTTTTTTCTTGAAATGTTCATTTCAATCGTTGCAAAAACGTGTCATTACAACTGCAATATCGGGAAATCGTTCCTCGTTAATCAATAACCGAGGTGAAAACTGTGCCTGCCTTTCTGACACAGCCTCCATGGGGCAGCTGTGGACAACCTCTGCAATGATAACCTTTATATCTTTCAATGGTGAGATTCTATATGTCACAGAAGACAGGACATTAACAACGTTTGCAAATGACATTTACATTATTGCAACAGATTGCCATTTGTTTTTTCTAAATGTCACCGCAATAAAAGCCTTATCTCCTGCATTAACATCCGTCACAATTCATCATCTCTCCGCGGGAGTGCAAGATGAAGAATCCAAAGGAGGCAAAAATGAAATTACAGAGAGGTTCCTACACTTATTTTCCAACCTTGCAACAAAAGGATGTGATTCCACTGTGACGGCCATGGAGCACAAACACAGTTAGTATAGTAGTATAGAAATAAAGTAAGTGGAGTATAGCAATAGAATAAAGCTGATAATTGGAATATTCCACCCGGGGTAAACATAGGAGGGTGCAACAAGCAAGTGCAAATCAAATGTGATCAAGAAGTTGCAAGTGATGATGAGGATGAGGATGATGGTGGTGATAGTGGTGGATGACGTCTGCACTACGTGTTCGACTGTAAAGGGAACCACGTATTATGAAATGAATTTCCCACAGTGATTTACGCCGTGCGGCCGATCCCTGGTAACCAACTTGATTATGGAAGGTGCAAGTTGTCACCGTGGAGTGAGCAGAGTGAATTTACACCCTCAGCCTTCCATTTCGGCGGCAGCATCGCGGGCTGCTCTCCGCGGAGACGTCCGTCATCTTGTGACAGTTCATGCGCCCTTTCGAGTCTTCGTGGTGCTGAACTGATTTCGGTGCGTCGGGTTTTGCACCCAGCCCGCTCCAATTCGCACATGGGGAGATGTTAAAGAAAGCATATGGATGAATAAATGATGCCGCCCCTCCGCAAAAAGATGGGACTGGCAATGGGAGGCTCTTTAAAAATGCATCTTAACCGAGCGCCTCTGCCCCACTTAAGAGTGTGTGGAGGGTAGAAAATGTTCAATTGCAATACAATAGAGAAATAGCCAACCCAGTGTTCAACACCCTACTATTTGTAAGTCTCGTATGTTTGGTTGCTCGTGCAATAATATAAAATAAAGATGCAAAGGCTCCAAAAATATAGGTTGTAAAAAAAAAAAGAGAACTTATCAGCAAATCATAACTGGGACAAACAACACGGATGTTACATTGAAATGCGTGACGCACAGTTGACTGGTAGAATTTGTTAATTAAAGCTGATAAAATATAAAAGATGGCAATAATAATATGCAGTTATAAAGCTGTATATGTGGGCCCCGCAGCCATTGGAGGGGCGACACGTTACCTTTGTGCATGCCGGTGTATCGGTCCTTGAGAACTGTCAGTTCGTGGATTTTCCCAAATTGTTCAAACAGGGGTTTCAGGTCTTTTTCCTCCAAGTTCCGCGGTATCTGCCCGATAAACAGCTTAATGGCATCTTGGTCTTTCATGTTGCCGCTCTCCGGATGAATTGAAATGGGTTCTGACCCGTTCATGGGTTTCGGGAATGTGATCTGAGGGTACTGGTGCTGATGTGGGATAAGTAGTAGTGGTGGTTGGGTCGGCGGTGCCCCCGGTCCGGTGAAAACCAGGCTGGAGTGAGCGGGCTGGGGCTGCTGTGGATGGTGCTGCCTTCTTGTTTCAGTCTGAGTGAATCTGGCCATTCTGAGCTGGGAGCAGAGTGGATAATAATGACAACACACACACACACACTGTGAGAGAGCAAGCACTCAGCTGGAAACCAGGCTGACTTTCTATCCGACACACAACACACACGCACACACAGAACCAGGCAAGGGGGGGTTGATGGTGGCGAGACGAGCTCACGGGAGCGATATTAGACGCTCTGGAGCGACGCCCAGTGGCGGTTAGGCAGTACTGCACGTCAGGAGGGAACGATTGAGGCATGCAGGGTTTATTTGAAATGTAGACTGATCAGGTTTTTAGAGCTAGAAGAACTAGGTTATTGCAGATCCTTTAATAGGAGCAATTCACTAAGAATAGCCTCTTATACTGTGACATGGCAAAACATCTGCAGCGACAAGGCAGCACAAAACCTCCTTTATTTGAAAATGTAATGTTAATGGTGTATATAATGTTAATAAGCTATGTCAAGTCTGACCAGGCTTTATGATAGTGATGCAACAGTGACGTAAAGTAAAATCTATTGTCTAATCTATTGTTCAAATAAATATAGCAGAATCAAAAATGACATGTCCAGTTTGTGACACAAAACCAGGGCTTGAATGTATATAGTTACTTTATCTGCTTCTAAACACAAAACAGGTTCTACAAGTAATAATTAATCAGTTCCCAAATCATAATGATATCAATTGGAATGTAGATGTCAAGATAAACATATATGACGACCATGAATCCGCATGTCAATCGTCAATAGACAGAGGTGTATTGATAATGGCAAATGGTAAATGGGATTCATTTGTACATTGTCTTTCTAACTTAACTGCTCAAAGTGCTTTACAACATTGCCTCATTCACCCGTTCACACTCACATTCATGCAAGGTTCCAACCTGTTCATCAGGAGGAGTTCAGCGTCTTGCTCAAGGACAAAGTCTCTGGAGAAGTCAGGGATCGAACCAGTAACCTTACGATGACTACAGCCCATCTACATTCTCAGCCATGCCGAATGAATTGTGTTAAAGGTACTGCTGGTATACCAGTATATCAGTGTATGTGCACACACATGCCTGGAAGAAACACTGGTGGCTGTTATCATTCTGCTTGTCTGTACTTGCCATTAGTGCAGTAAAGCATATACAGGTTCAAGATGGGTTATTTTCCAGAGTCGCAATCTCTGTTCAACCCAAACAGACTGGACTGTCTCTGTGGAAGATATCCACATTATTTGACTTGCTCTGATCACAGAGCTCCTCTTATATCAGGTTCTGATCTTTGAAGTGCATTTTTGCACAGAACAGAAGATCAAAAAAAAAACATAAAGCCAGAATATACACCTGATCCTGTAATAACAATGTTAGAAAATACAAGGTGACCATGTTGTACAGTCAATGCAACTGGGTCGCTGTTTTAAAGGTGTTATATGCATGAATATAAACACGCTAGCACCAGCCTGTCCCATCTTGTAATAACTGCACATTACCACAAGAGGAGATAGTGAGTCACTGTAGTGCAAAGGAGCACAAGCTCCACTGAGCTCATCACCTTATCTAACTGAGCCCAGCCATAAAACTCTATGGCTCAAGACAGCAACACAAGGCGACTGCCTCCCTTGCTTCTGCTTCCACTCCCTCCGTCGCTCCTGGTGTCCTCCTCATGGAATAGTGTGTCCGTGCAGCTGTGCCGTCCTACCAAGGAAATTCATTTTCACCACTTCTTTCGGTCACTCCCCAAAGGTAGGTCATGGTTGGAACGTAAATCCACTAGTAAGCTTCACCTTCGAACTCATGCTGAGGAAGTGAGCGTTTCCTTGCTCCTTCTAATAAGGGTGGACACCCCAACTTTCTGGTAACATGCTGCCTGCATAATCTCTAACCTACAGCCTCTACTTAAGCTTCTTTTAGACAGTCAATAATCAATACAGGCTTTTATTGATTCTCTCACTCAGCTGTCAAGGTGATTGGACAACACAGGGCTGGTCCACCGGTCTGACATCAGTTGTCAGACCGGTGGGCTGTGTTTATATACTAACTTGTGAAATAATTATGGAAAACAATATTATGTTAATTGAAATTCTAACAATGGTGACTTTGAACTCATTTGGAAAATATTTACTGAGGTAATAAATTAAATAAATCCACGTTAGCATCACTTTTGAGACCCTGGAGTTCTGTTCCAGTCTTTTATACAGTCAACGGGCACTGTTTTATAAGCAAGTATTATTGCAATCGAGAATCATTAGTCTGAGTCAGAGGACCTGCAAATATCAATCACAATTTGGAGACTTACTGTAAGTACCTCTCTAATAGCAAGCAATCAGATCCCCAGGAGAGAGTTTATTTGCATCATTTACCTTCTCTTTACAGACACCATCAATGGCAATCTAATCCATCATCAAATAAAATCCCACGTTAGTTTTACTGAAATGAGGAAAACGCAATGACATAACAAATGCCCAACAGGCAGTGCAGTGCGAGTTGTAACTAGTCACATCCCACCCTTTGATTAAAACAGATTAAATAAATAAAGTGATATACTGTCTGTGACAGCAGGCTCAAGGCTGCAAGGTGAATCAATATTGCTCCTGGCTGCTGCTGCTGCTCCTCTTACTGTGAAGGTGTGCCACCACAGGGGTCCCACACCCCTCCCAGAACTTTATCTTGTCAACGGCCGCCTCACTTGCTTGCTGGCTCTGCTGCTCTGAAGTGAGTGGCTCACCTGCAGAACAAGGAAGGGCTAAATTAAAAGCAGGTATGCCGTAGAATGAGTTGAAAGACACGGTTATCTGTGGAGAGGAGCGAGATCATTTCAGCTCTATTGAACTTTGCTTATAATATTTGATTCTGCAGAGTTCAATAACTGCAAGTTTAGAGGAAAAGACAAGGGCAGGCAGACATTGACATTATTTGTCAATACAACAGCGGGCGGCAGCTTCACAGACACAGGGCACTTATTTATTGTGAACTTCTTCTTTCATAGTGTGAATGTAACTCTCTTCAGCACTAGACTCAAGAATGCCGTGCAGGACACAGTTGCCAAACTGTGGTTTGTTTTCCATTTACACACCCAATTTATAGTGTTATTTTATGCTCCGTTCATCTTGTTAAAAATGTATAGATTTAAAAGTGCTCCCTACACATGGCTGACCATCTGAACGGGAATTGGCAGGGACAGGATCAAAGTAAATGTGTTAAGCGGATGGCTCAGCATGTCGGCCTGCTTCCATGTGTGGACAGGAAAGAAACAGGGCTGCAGTGCAGCTCATATTGAATAAGAGCCCTGAGCTGTCATACTGGAGCACTGGCTCAGCGGCCTCTTAGTCTCCGGCTATTTTTAGGGATGTGGTCAACACAGGGGGCGGGGTATTGACAACTTCCACTTCATGGTTTTTATTGACCAATGCCATTAGTGTTTCGCCAAGCTGAAGGCAGAGACAAGAAATCAATAAAGGTCACACTATTAGTGCGAAGTAAAAAGTAACATACAATTTTCCCTGGCTGGCTTTTATTCTGCTGCTTGTTAACCAGTCTGGACCCTCGGTGAGAAGCAGACCGGGTCGATCTGTTAAGCTTGGGATGTCCGGCAGGCCCAGAGGGAGACGAGGGCAGCAAAGGGAGTCATCGTGCTCTCTGTGAAAACTTGTAGACATGCAGACAAGACACATTCACAGTCACACGACATGGACACAGCACACAATTAACCTGTCGTGTGAATCAAAGTCAATGAGTGAATGAGAAACTTGAACAAAGCACAATCTGCAAGACTGCGCCACGAAGAGAAAGTTTCTCCTCTTCTCCAAGTTCCGGAAACTGCTCGTGGTTTAATAAGCTGTAAGAGTTGGAGTCGTCCCCCTGGTGCCTGATTCACTGTTGCACTCTGGTTATGCATTGCAAAGCATGCTCGTTCAACTGTAAGGTGTTGCTCAAGGAAATTAGGTTGTGATGTGATGATGGCTTATCACACTAGAGACATTTTTACGGACCACTGACTTGAAATGCTGATGAGATGTGATAAGAGGAGGCTGAATGGTGGAGCGAGAGCGCCACACCTCTCCTGCCAGGCTTGTCTTCCCTTGTTTAAAAGTATTGCAAAACTCTTATTGATCTGAGATCCCCCCCCCCCCCCCCCCCCCCCACCCCCCAGCACCCCCCCTGC
>CAAKHC010019644.1:44043-55108 GCA_901007825.1 Macroramphosus scolopax | reverse complement strand
GGGGGGGGGGGGGGGGTCATTCACCTCCACACCTGATAATCCTTCATGTCCTCCCTTCAATGACACCAGGACAAGTCAACAAATACAAACTGCTCCCGGTATTTTTTTCCACTCTCCCAGGTGTTACTTCAGCGTCTGACCTTGCAGTGAACCGTAAAAACACATTTTGTTCATCAACTGCATCCTTTTTGTTGATTTCCATATTTCTGCGGTTCTAATTTAGTTGTTATGAGTCGCCACAGCGTGAGGTGTAATTGCGATGCATTCACGGTTGTTCATGACTGGAGATCACCTTCCACCACGCGACAAAGAAACAGTTTATACATTCACATCACAAGCCCCCTTTTTTTTTTTTTAATTTGTGTGATGCCAGTATTAATCAACATTCATTTAATCAATGCACGTTTTCCTACGGGAGCCGGTGACCCGCGTCTGTGGTGCATGTTGATGCTGTTTTTGGTGGCGTTGTAGTGAAACCGTACAAAATGTGTGTTTTTGTTCTTCATTCTTTAACACTGCTTAACCACCCATTCAAACTTCTATATAACATATATAATAGCACATATATCAAACGTTACGAGTGTTTTGTGTGTTTGTGTGTTCACCCTGCCTCTAATTTATTGGCCGATGCCTCCCAGCAGATCAGTTTTGTGCATGCAAGCCAGGGAGGATGTTTGGCAGATGGCCATTATCCCATTAACTCTGTTTAGACAACTCAAACTCTCCACGGCCTGTTGAACCATGTGACACAGGACAATGCTGCAGGTTCACTGAAAAGGAGCAAGCAAATTCTATAATCACCTCCTCTAATGATACATGGAGTCGTCTACTAGACAATATCCTGAGATACCTCGGTCAATAAACGGGTTGTTCCTGAAACTAAAAAAGACAATAAGACAAGCTGCCGACAAGTTTAAAGGTGTTGCATCTTTAGGGAGTTTCAGAGTGAATTAAAACAGCAGAAGATAAGGATGTGATAGAGGTTCCTGTCAAGGTTAGAATCCAGCTCATTGCACCACGCTGACCTCCACACCTCCACCGGGAGTCCAGACGAACACAGGAGCCACACCAGGCACAAATCTGAGGGAGAAGTAAATGAGGGAGGAAGAAGAGTAGACGAGGAAGGAGGCAATCTGCACACAGAATGTTGCAAACTCCAGATGTTCAGAGTATCAGTTTCACCTTTTGGGAAATTAACTTATTTGCTGTTTATTCGGTGGATGTTTTTGAAAAATGCAGCTGATAATCAAAATGGTTCCAGAAACAGCTGCGTACAGGGAGTGAAAACTGAGAGAGCGGAAGCTACACAGGCAGACATATCGTGGCACTCAGGTGTTTCTCATCAACCTGACCTTTCTTTGAAATCTGATGATGCCCGGCACCGCCATCAGCTGACAGAAAACACAGGGCTGGTCTTTATCAAAGAGATGCAGCCGAGAAGCCTTTCCACCATTATGGAAATGGACTTAAGCATCGTGAAAAGACGAGAACTAAGGTTCTAAAGACGCTGTGGGCAGTGGAGTCAAACTTTAAGTATTTTTGTCTCCAACAGACGGCAGGTTGTTCCAGAGGTCTGGAGTGCTGCGAGGATGAGTGTCGACAAGCACGGGGGAAGTACGGTGAAGGTTGCCTGCAGACCCCCTCCTGCACCGCGCAGTGTTCGAGACTCGACGAAAGTCAGAGAAACGTCAGAATTATAGTTGGAAACCTTCCAAACATTAGTAAGAACTAAAGACAAGATATGACACACACACATGTTATGCTAATGCAGCTAAGAAGGCCACTGGGTTAATTAAATGACAGTAATGCGAAGAACCACACGACACACAAAAGGACAAAACCAATCACACGTGGTCGCGGTTGCTAGGCGACAGAGGTTGGTGCGTGTATAGAATCAACACATATAGAAGAACAGAGGAAGCTTATAGCTACTACAGCATATGTTGGGACCAGAGGAGCTTTTAACTCCATGAGCAGCGAAGAGGAGCTGTTGAAACTTCTGCAAAACTCCTTCTGTTCAAACTGAAATCATTACAGCTGTATTTTTTTTTGCAGAAGTGCTTTCGTCTTGAGCACCAACAGAGCTTAAGTGCACATGAGGAGCAGCAACAATGTTATGCCGAGCCCGAAATCAATTCAACGAAACAGCCCGATAAACAGCACAGCTGAAAAGGCCTGTGCTTTGAGGCGAGGAGAGACACACAAATAGAAGGGGCGACGTGGAAAACCTTCTCTGAGAGCACAATTGTTTGACTCGTCAAACGCGGGGCATTACTAATGCCTGCTTTCCATTCAAGAGTCACTGAGGCATTGCCAAGGCCGCGGTGTTGTGCTGGCTCACTGACATGACTTACTGGCACATTTTTAATAGCAATGAGCAAACATTAAGGCCTGTTTCTTATTCTCTGGAACAACAATCCAAAACGTCTGCAGCCTGATAGATAAGTTAATGACGCCGAGGAGCCGGTTGAAGCTGCTTCACGATACTCGTCCTTTGAAAAGCAACACGAGCATCTAATTGGAGTCATGTCAAACCACTTTTACCTTTAAAAAACACATTTGAGTTTGTCTTTATGACGTCTTGATTTATTTTCAAGTACTGTATTCTACATCCAGACTTCTCATCAAGTATTTGAATTGCTTTTTTCTTTTCTTGAAAAACAATACACACTCTTGGGAACACTAGCCTAATATATTGCCATGGCAAGTAATGTTCTTACTCTTCCAGTTGTCCAACAATGGTGCCATGCAGAGCATCGATCCTCCTGTTTACCTCATATTCCATCACTTATGAACTCCAAAGCCGATAATCTGATGCCCCATATTTGTATAGGGTGTGATGTATGAGGCTCCAGCTGGTTTTCAAACTTACACATAGCCCCTTTAACTTTTAAAATAAATCATATATGATTCTACGACGAGGCTTTATTGGTTCTAAGTCTCAATCCACACAATCTTAAAGTTTCTAGATCATCAGCTTTTCATTTCTCACGAGAGCTTCCTTCACATTCGACCTTTGTTTCCTTTCCTTATTACAGTTGGTATCTTCTTCTGCTCCCATGAGGCTTTGTGCTTTAGCGGCTAAAGCTCAAATAATCTCTATATGTTGCCTCCTCCATGCTTTTCACTTTAAATTCATTCAAAATCCTTTATTCATCACATAGAAAGGTGTAAGCTAAGTCATAACGTTGCCACAAAAGTACACAACCAACTGTAGAGAAATGTGTCTCTCTCATATAACACAAAGAGAAGCAAACAACAGTAACCTTCAGTGTGACTTCTAGTATGTCAAAGGTTTTGCTCCTTTACCTCAAAGCCTTTTTTTTTTCCTGCCGTAGCAGTAAATGTGCCTCTCCTTATTTTTTTCTTTGCCATTGTGAGCCTTCACAATCAGCAGCCAGACGTTCTCCTACACAGACGTCACATCACAAAGCTCTCAGATCGGAGCCATTCACGCAGCCTTGGCGTCGACCTTCACTCACACGAGAGCATCAATGCAAATAAGCCTAATGTCACGCCGATGGACCGATATGCAAATAAACCCAGAGAGTCAGAGCGGTGTATGCCTTGTTGGACGCTTTATGATCTGACGGAGTATGTGCTTCCTCATTTATTCAACTATGTGGGCGAAGAAGAAGACGCAAAATACTGAATAGATCTGTGCAGATGAAGAGCGTGCAGTAGTATGCAGGAAGCACAATGCCCTCAATACGGTTCCTGAAGTGTTTAGTATAAAAACAGATGCTTTCATAACATATTTCACATGGATAAAAAGAACACTTGAGTAACATTGCTGCAACGCACACGATGAAGGAACATCGTTGAACATATTCCACTGAAAACATATATGAGTCAACATACTCATGCACATAAGAAATGGAGGTCTTTACTTTGTGGTTTAAATGAACATGCCGCTGCTGGTTTATTCTAATTATATTCCAAATAATAAGTTTATTATCAATTATGGAAGCTGGAGAGGTCCTGCAGTGTGACTGTTGTTGTCCCACTGGCAGTTGGTGCAGTGATTGGCATTTGATCTTTAGCATCTGTAAATACGCTGCTTCCGGAGACTCCGAAGGCTCGTTATCACATTGTTTCCCCCCAACACTCAATCAGGAATACGCTGTCATCTGACCTCCGTTTGTAGACATGACAGAATGTAGAGTAATGGTCAAATGGGGAATTCAAACCTGACACATGTTATATCAACTCATCACCAGCAGCCAATCTATCCAGTTCAGTCGGTATGAAGGCTTCACTTTCCCTCCAGCGTTTCCATCCCTGCAGAGGGAAGTCAGCTGTCCGTGTCTGAAAGAGAAACATCCCGTAGGAAATTAGACGGATTGATCTGACATATGGTAAATCTAATAAATACGTAGGTGTTGTAGTAACAGTGAGTGGAGGACCCGACTGCTTCCTCCCAGACACCTTTAAATGAATATTTCACACCGCTGTCAGACTGCTGACCTTATAGTTTGAAGGCAGGTGTCTCGGTATAGGGATGTACATTAGTGGTGTGTCGGTCACCGGTGACATGTTGGAGAGAACGACTATTTTGGGTGAACCAAGCGAACCGAATCACTTCATGTACAAAATGTGTAGTTCAGTGGAGCTCTTGTCTGCAGTCTGCTGGTGTCAGCGAAATAGATCAATCAAACTTAGACCTGAGTGAACACGAGCGAGAGGTGTGTAAGTCGGAGGATTTCTCCTTCATGTCTCCGAGCAGGAAGGAAGTTGAGAGACTGCGGGCAGAAAAGCCTATCAGCCCTCTTCAAGTCTGATATTTTGGCTTATATTTCTTCCTTAGGTGTCATTTCAGACTCGTGGAAGATGAGGTGTTTATTTTCTAACATCAGATAGTTGCTGGAATGTTGGGAAATATTTTGTTCAGGCTTCTATATTCAGAATCGGAGTCGTGTTTATTGCCGAGGAATTTGTCTCGGTGCATTGGTGCTATAAAATAAACATAAATACAGGAAGAACATAAAGAAATAAAGAAATTAATACATTCAGAACTGCTTTGGATTCATTTTCTACATTTAAATACACAACAAACTGTATTTCTACAACAGGAGAGTAACTGCAGGAAATTCCCATTGAATAGCAAACTGGCATTTTTTTTTTCCAAAATCAATTATTTTATTAATCATGTGATTAGAACATGTAAAAAAAAAAAATACCCATCACACTTAACTTCAGCATATCGCTTGTTTTGTCTGAAACGTCCAAAAACAAAAGATATTTTTAAAAAAAAACAACTCCAGTAAATCCACCACGATGATGTAAACAATCTGTAATCAAAGTTGTTTGTTTAATTGACGGACCAATTGAATTATCAGCTAATCACGGCAGCTTTGTCACTCACAGTGGGGGAACGACACCCAATCACAGAGTGGACGAGCAGCAGTCGCTGCGTCACCCCGAAAGAAGCCTGCAGCCGCTCTTCTGTTATCTGGAAGCAGGAACTGAGGCGAACGCAACATGCGTCCTGATTTCAGATTAGTGAGTGAGACCAAACAGTCTGAACGATTCTGGACTGATAATCTCTTGTTTGTTGTCCTTGTCACTGCGGCTCGGACCGGATTCTCTTGGCATTCATGCGCCCCAAAAAACCACTTCACACCCACAGAGAGACTCACACGAAATGTGTCATTCTGTGTGAGTTGTACTCATTGCGAGGACTTATACATCTGTTTGGGTTCATGCTGGTAGGGGAGGACACCTGGGACTTCATTGTTTTGGGTTTGTTTTTCCTTTCTTCCCTACAGCAGCCGAAGCGTTGAACCTGAACGTGCAGACAGTTCCGGCCGGCTTGACACGGAACATGTTTGTGTTTTTGTTCTCTTTCATCGTCTGTTATTTTCTATGGAACAAATCCAGTGATCGCAGCTACAACCTCGATTGTTTTCTTATTTTCTATCACGACCTCTAACAACATAATGGAAACTTCACTTGCACTCACTTATAATAATGTTACGATTATAGTGTCAAACACTGGCAGCAGATGTATCTGAGGATGATGTTTCCCAAGAGGAAGCTGGTGCAGCCAGATGTAACACTCTCCTGTTCGCCCCCTTTGTGACTGCACTGAACAAAACCTTTAATGGACAAGTTAGTGCTCATGTTTTCAAAAACAGCTTGTGTAGTAATTTCACAGCTTCTGCCCTTTTGAACCGTCCTGCATCAGATAATAAAGCAATAATGATTACGTAATGCTTCTCTATGGGAGCTCAATAAACCAGTCGTGGGCCACTCTGAGTCACGCTTCACTCTGTGTTGTGCCAGATGACAGCTATCTTATCAGATCCATCAAATCCAAATGGTTTCCTTGTCCTTTTAAAGGCCTTCACACTCATATTCCCTGTTGCCGTTTTGACTCTACCACAGTTTTCACTTGTTCTGGTTCGGCTGACTTGGCTGAATGTTGCGTGGTCCCAGGAACAATAAATAACATTTAGGGTTTGGATCCATGATAGCATCTCTAAGGGCCCTTGTGTCAGTGGGATTGCAAAAAAACAAAACTACCTGGCCTATTTTCATGAAACTTCCGCTGCAAGGTCCTGATTTTTTAATTATTCATCAGTGAATATCACATCTGCCCTCCAAGTGTCCTTCTAGTTGATCATGTGTTGTTGTAGTAGAGCCGTTCCAACAGCACGGCCGTGCCGACCATTTCAATGTGCCGACAAGTGTATGAAGTGCACATACATTTATTTATGACAGAAGAACGTGATGATTAAGCCCTTATAGGGAGAGTCTTTAGCGCTCGGACTCATTGGGGATTTTAAAGTTGTAGCTGTCTGTCCTGAGTGGCAGCAGGATAAATCCTCCCCTGGAGTGCAGACACTAGTGGTGGTGGCGGCTGATGATTCCCCACGGCTTGATGGGCTGAAGGAGCCACTGAGGCTAATGATTCTGATGAGACCGGCGGAGATGGGGAGGTGGAGGGAGTGCACGTCAGCAGAATGCCAGAACGGGAAGCTGAGAGAGAACATATTTAAAAATATGCAGACGGTGGCTCAAAGTCATGATGCAACTGTTACAGGTGGAGGGGAGATGACAGGCGTCTGCAAGTAACAAATCATCCCCTAATTTATAATTTAAAAACAATGAACCCCACAGTATAAGAAGTGGAAGCTACAATCCTGAGTTAACCCTTTCATGCTCTGTGGTTACCACAGTTAACAAGGCAGCTTCCATGCTACATGCATGGGGTGATGCTCTAGGGTCCACACTGATGGATGCAACTCTGTCCACTGTAGTGACGTCTATGCAGGAAAGTGTTGAAATAAAATAACATATGTCATCTTGTCTAATGCAGTAAAGGCAAAATCTGAGGCCCACAACTCCAAATTTAACTCTGCTTATTTTGATGCCACAGCAGTTCTTTCTTTATTCAGCCTGCCCATCGTATGTGTGTGGCGCTATGAATCTATGCCAAAGGTCAAATCCATTTATGTCAATAAGCAATCTATAAAAAAATAGGAATAAGCAGCAGACTTTGCCCTCTGTGATGTTGTACATCTCAGCGGAGACTGAATGCCCGTCATCTCCAGATAGACTTCTTGTGAAGTCTTGTGCTTGTGTACTCTAAGCTACCAATCAGGTTATATCTTCTCATAGCCAATGCGGACAAAGCAGCGTAGTTGGCTGGGTGTGTTGCGTTGGAGTTTAAACTTTGGACCTGAGAAGTGCAGCTGAGAGATACAATAGAAACTCTTTAGGAACGGAGGCAGAACTTCTCCACGACAAACTATATTGGATATTTGGGCTATAAGTTGCTGTCTTGGGGCCGTGTAGGTTTGCCACTGAGGAAGGAACCCTATGGAGCACCACCCAGATGAGGTAAACAACTGAATATTGTCTTTAATTATTGAATTGTAATAAGCAAGTTATGGTTTATTGGCAGATACAATCGGAAAGTCCCTCAGGGTGACGTTATAGACAGGAAATCGAAAATCTCTGTGTACAACCTTCATGTATCTGAAGACAAAGGCCTGTATTGCAATTCAAAGATCATATTTTCTTAAAAGACTGATTCTGAAAAAGGCAATATTTTAGACATGAGTGTGTTCAGGGGGATCCTGGTGATTTGTTGGAGGTTAAACAGCTGTCCCCAGCTGTGGTAGCTTGCTGACACCTGTTATAGTCTTGTTGTCTGCCTCTGAGAGCGTGAAACACCGAGCACTGCTGTCACTAACAGTCATGGGCTCATTTCAGGGTCGTGATGGTATCGAGCTGCTTGACTGGCTGTTCGATCAGAATGATGGAATCCTCCGCCACGAGGAGACGGGGCACCACGGCTCCCATCACACCTGGCCAGCCCACGGGCCAAATGTGCGTGAAACTGTGATCTTCGGTGTCACTCATGCGTCCCTGTTTTGTTTTGTATACGCTGTGTGTGACCTCCTTGATGGGATGCGTGTCCTATCTGTCACCGTGTGGTCACCCCAGGCAGATTAATGATCGCACTTCTGATTTTCCGACAGCAAATGCTGCAGGCGGCTGAACAGGCAGAGAATGACTTCCTCAACGCCCTGCTGAGAGGGAGCGACTCTGTGTCAGGTTCGCCTCTCTGGTCTCCTTCTCACAGCGACAGTGGGATCAGTGAGGACCCTCCGTCGGACCAGATGGACAGCCCTCAGCGACCCGAGAGTCCCTCCAGGGATAATCAGTATTTCGGCCTGAGGCCACAAAGCAAAGCAGCCCTGGAGGCCGACATCTCCATGGAAACCAGTAAGTCACAAATTCCCAGCTGGAACTTTCCAGATCTCTGACCTCTTGGAGGAAGAGGATGTGGGCTCGAGCACAATCATTTTGGTATCGAACCCCGACCATAGACCGTGGTCGGGGTTAAAACACACTCTTTTTGTCAAGGTCTTGCTCGCACCACTCACACATCCTGTGAGCGTCTCGTATTGACCTAAACGTCTGTTCTTAGAGTTAATGGACAGCCCGCTGGGTCTCCATCAGATACAGACGGGTTCCTTTTAACGTCAATATCAGACAACAAAGGCGACGACAAAGCTCTGCTAGATTAACCAGAATAAAATATCTGATTTGTGATTAAACACCAACACATCCAAACCCTCGACGACTGACATTATCAGCCATGAAAACAAAGTACACATGCTGAGTCTCTTGTATTTGATTAACATTTAAGGCTCCGAGTGTCATTTTTCTGATCATCCTTTTGTCAGACAGGACTAATTGATTCTCTCTTTGCATTCGGTGGCCTTGTCTTTGTGTGGTTGCAGTCGGCTGGAAGCACGGCTCCCCGATGGGGCGGACGAGGAATCTACAATATCCTTCAGATGCACACAGACCGCAGCCGTCCTCTGGCTTCCCACTAACTGTCAAGGATCTGCTGCTGTGTGGCACACCGGAGCCGGTAAGTGTGTCCTGGTTCAGCGGTTTGACAGAGTGGTAGAAGGAGGGAATGATAATGTCTTCTGGGTGTCTGTGTAGGTTCAATCAAACACGGAGCCTGGTGTGCATGCGCCTCTTGTGTGAGTGTGCGTACTTTGCGCATGCGTGTTCCAGCGACGAGTGACACTTGCTCAAATTATGGATTCACCAAAGGAAGTTCTGGAAGTGAATATACGTCTCCGGGCAGGTTTGCTGAACGTGCAGCAAACCTCTCCAGCAGCTGTCAGCTTCTTCGGAGATACAGAGAGGAACTGAACTATTTAAAAATTCCAGTTTTATGCTGCACAATTTTAAAAAAAATCTGTCATAGTCCTTTACTGAATGATGTCTTGCTGCTTCTGAACCTTGATGTTTTTTCTGTGGTTTTGGTTTCATGACTATAAATGAGTTGCAACTTAGGGTCTGACTTCATAATTGCTTTGAGGGAGCGGAGTGATGCAGGTGTCCTTATAGTCGGGGCTGATTTCACTACCTCCTGTGGGGCTTGGAGAAAGAGCAGTGATGGGGAAGGAACAAGTGTGGGGTCAGAGAGAAAGTTTAATCCAAATGCAGCGGTGATGTTTCAAATATTAGTATTCATATCTCCCCAGCAGCCCCCGCAGCCATCGCAGCAGTCCATCCACGAGTTGATCCTCAATGAAGATGAGAAGAAGCTTTTAACAAAGGAGGGGGTGACTCTGCCCAGCCAGCTTCCTCTAACAAAGGTAAACGGTGATCAGCGTCGTGGCTAAACAAGGAGAACAATCATCTGCAATCTTTTTCTGAGAGGTTTAAAATAACAGGATTCTTCCTCCGTCAATCAGTATGAAGAAAGGATTCTGAAGAAAATACGCAGGAAGATACGCAACAAGCAATCTGCTCAGGAGAGCCGTAAGAAGAAGAAGGAGTATATTGACGGGCTGGAGAGCAGGTAAATTATATGTGGCGACAATCGTAGAAATTATCATTTACCGCAAATCCAATACGTTCACAATACTTCTCCTTCGTCAGGCATCTGTTGAATTCCTTCAGTGTCGCTCAGTGAAAGACACCGTGTGTTCTGGCCTTCGTCCTTCTACCAATGTTACTGTCTGTTCTCTGCTGTCAAAGACAGAAATGCAACAGAATGACCTTTGAAAATCCACTCACAGACACGCGGAACCTGCTGTAGATAGTTCATCCATCCCATTGAAGAGTTTCTCTCACTCTTACCGGAGGACGCTAACTCACAACGACGGACCTTCATTTTTGGAGTCGTGTTCGCGTTTTACGTCTCACAATAATGAACAACACTAGAATGTAGAGAAAGACTGGCACTGAACTGAACCTGTCCATCGTGCGCTGGAGAAAATCCTTGGAAATAAATGCAGCGCTAGAATAACTAATACTCATGTTCCTCAGGGACGTGAGAGGAAGTTTCTTGTGAGAGTCGATGCTAATAAAAAGTTTTATGGATTTTTAACGAAAACGGTGTCTTTCACTGGATTCATCAGATTATTCTCTCTCTCTCTCTCTCTCTCTCTCTCTCTCTCTCTCTCTCTCTCTCTCTCTCTCTCTCTCTCTCCCCCCCCCCCCCCCCCCCCCCCCCCCCCCCCCCCCCCCCCCCCCCCCCTCCCCCCCCCCCCCTCCCCCCCCCCCCCCTCCCCCCCCCCCCCCC
>CAAKHC010019644.1:3994-38791 GCA_901007825.1 Macroramphosus scolopax | reverse complement strand
CCGCTGGACCGTCAGGAAAAATGTGGGCAGGGTTGGTGAAAGGAAAGCTGACGTGTCCTTGAGCAAGGCAGTCATTGGCTGTGTGTGTGTGTGTGTGTGTGTGTGTGTGTGTGTGTGTGTGTGTGTGTGTGTGTGTGTGTGTGTGTGTGTGTGTGTGTGTGTGTGTGTGTGTGTGTGTGTGTGTGTGTGTGTGTGTGTGTGTGTGTGTGAAAACTATTAAAACATTTTTTGGTGGTTTCCTGTGTGGATTTCATTGCACCATCACAACTGTCTCTTTAACTGGTTGACATCTTTCCCTTTCCCACTCTTGTTTTTCTTTAATCTGAGTGAAAGTTTCTTGATAATCAGTGTCCCCAATCAGCATCTCCACCGATCGCTTTGATTAACTAAGTCCTTCCAGAGCCGGGAGCCCCACAAAGAGGCGTCCCCGCTGAGCTTCCTTTAGCCATGAGGGAAATGAGGGGGAGACTGAGTGTCTATCAAAGACAGACCGGTTCCCTTTTTAATCTACAAATGGGATTTCACTTTCAAGGTGTGACTCTGTATCCTCCTCGGGGACAGATTCCTGTGCACCTCCAACCTTTCCTGTTAACAAAAGAGCAATTTCAGTGAGACGAGGAAATGAAAACAGCTGAGTTGACTCAATTCCTCAATTTATTATTTTTGACTTTTCCCGTGTCTTCAGGCGTGAGGCCACTTCCTCTCCGCCGCAGCAGTCAAACGTGTAAAACGTGTGTCGAGCTAATTAAACACGAGCTTCGGTATTTGAAATGACACGACTAATACTCATACTAATGCTTTTTGAATAATAATAATTGATTTCCATTGAACGCCGAGCAGCTAATGCGACGGATGATGTGTGTAAAGGAAGCCGTGAAGCACTTAGATGGAGCTGATTTGTTTCTTTTGTCACATTAGACAGTCGTGTACCAGATCTTTAATGTCATTTGGCATTTCATATTTGAATATGGACACACATCTAAGGGTGAACCATCTACTTGTGATGTCCACCTGCAGCTGTTTCAACAGCAAATCGTGCCTGAAATCTTCAGTAATTCAACATTTGTGAGGCCGCTTTTATTCCCCGCGTTTGGTAGGGAAAAGATCAAATTCCCTCTGACGTCGCAGTCAGTTGCTGTAAAAGCTCCCACCAGCCTTGACGAAGAAATCTAAATAAATTGTGAAGGCACAGAGAGTCTGAAGATGCCTGCCAGTCACTGCAATTACTTCTGCCTGTGATCACCGTGTCAGAACTGTAGGCTGGGTGAGTGCCGCGGAGCCGACGCGTCACAGTGAGCAGGCAGCACTTCGTATCAGCTTTGGCTCCGTTCATCTTATTAGGATGTTTGGAAATTCAGACTTAATTTGTAATTGATACACTCTAAGACTTAAAGACGTAATTCAATTCACCTCATGCAATATCTCCTCTCCCGTTGAGAGGAGTACAATACAGTATAACCGGACTAGATATTTAACATTAATTAATTGAGACTTCTGCTTCAACTTTCCTCGCAGGCTGATTTGTGAACCTGAACTGCGACTAATACCTCTTCCTTTTTAAAGTTGACAAAGCTTCACAGCATGTCTCGTGGGGGTAAATCCATGCACATCTTTCAAACTTAATTCCATTTTTTTGTTTACCTCTAATTAGATACGTGTCGTTTTAATCAATGCAATTAAGTAAAGGTTGTTGGGGTGGTCGGGTCAACACAAGAGTTGTAGGTCAGACAGGGTAGGTCTGTTACTCCAGGTCATTAAGAGACCTGCACAAAGTGCAGAAACAAAGAACTTACTACATGAAGTACAGAACTGTGGATGAAGTCTATCCCAGCATGCATTCAAACTCTATTTTAATTACTCACATGGAGGAGGTCATGGATGAATGTTCTGTTTTTTTTCCAGAGTTATTCCTGGACCAACCATTAGCCTAAAAAGATGACAATCTGTATTTGATCTTTTTCTGCCCCGGCATACTTAATGTGATTCTGACTGTTACTAAAGTATTCGACTTTTACAAAAAAGCCCATCAAAACACTGTCAGTGTTCAGCTAGCATTATCTCTGACCCGGCAGAGGCAAGATATCTGTAACTGTTCATTCATTCATGTAGGCGGTCAGAGCTCCGGGCTCATAGACATCCCAACACATCCATAAAATCTGTCCCTCATTTTTAATGATTCTGTGTCGGAGGATAAAAGAACAGTCAAATACTGAATATCCTTTTTATCACTATGGAGACAACAAGAACGGTGTTTCATACAAAGGATTTCCAAACGTTTGTATTGATTGATCAGCCAGTTCCTTCCTTTAGATGTGTCTCATTACACTGAATATAACCCATAAAGGCAGCATGACAGTGGACATAGGGACTTGATTTTAGACAAAATAAAGTATATCTTATTTTGAAAATGTAGCTTGTTCCATTGGCAAATAATTTTACTTATAGAGAAAAAGAACCTTTTGTGAAAACACCTTTTTGCAAGTCACATACAAGCACAGCTGGAGCCATGCAACCTTGTCAAATAGCCAATTTTTAAAGGACAATTATGGTATTTTTCAACCTTGGCCCTATTTTCCAACGTGTTTGGGTCGAAATGATTCATTGGAATTGGTCCAATATTGGCCGACAACAGCAAAGGAATTGTCTGTGTGAAAGTCTTTGCAATAAAAATGCTAGTTTTTGTTGGTATTATAAGTGACTGACATCCTTTAACCCTCCTGTTGTCTTCGGGGTCAAAATGACCCGCCACTGTGTTAAAAAACCCTATACACAGAATATGAGGACAACAGGAGGGTTAAGTGACTGACATCCAAACCGGCCTGCATACTTACGGACCTTTGTTCAGCGTGTTGTCTTTGTTAAGGCTCTATGTACAATTATTTTTGTTTACTGGCCAGTATAACTGATACATTGTCCGGGAGCCCCGGCGGGGATGTGATGGTACAGCCTCCAACAATGCTCTCTGACATGTGCTGTGTTGTTCTGCCGCAGCCTACATACCTGCAGACGGTTCTTCCTGTGCTGTCGTATGGTCGCAATATTGTTCCGGGGACACAAAGGAACTAGAATGTGTTTTTGAGCTATCTGTGTTTTTTACTCCAATGAAATGTCACAATAAAAGATACTTTAAATATTAAAAATATTACAAAGGCACCAGGATTTGCATTTCAATGTTTTATGTATTTACAAAAGTGAATGTTGAAGAGAATGTGTTTCCGGAATGTGTTTTTATCAACATTTCCATCACAGCGGTATTCAGTGTCCTTCACTGCTGCATAATACAGAGATGAAGTGTTTTGTTATGCAAGCAGAGAAATGTCAGGTGCTGAGAAGGCTGTGCAGACTCACTCTTCCTCACAGATTTGAACACTTGGAGTATTAAACCAGGCAAACTGTCAGTGCCTGTGCATTAGAGGGTTTAGGAGTTGTTAAGATGGATTAGAACTGAACAGGTTTTTCAATCAAGTCATGTCTTTTTAATTTGCTCAAGAATCCCGAAGAGGAAGGTTATTCAAGAAGTGTTAAGTTCTTTTTTTTTTCTTTTTTCAATTTTGTGCACTTATCCTGAAGTCTGTTCTTTGACTTTGCTGCGAGAAAATGAAACTTCAGCAGGTATAAGTGGGTTTCCCCTCATTACACAAAGTCATTTTGGTGGACATTAAAGGACGAACACTAAAGGAAATCTAACTAATTCAAAAAGCAAGGTGAATCAAAGAGGCATAAATCATCTTACATCAGTCAGTCAGGGAATTTCAATTACAACTCAGTGGAAGCTTTGTTCTTGTTTGATACATTTTGTACTTAAAGGTATTTAATTGATTCGTTTCTCTTCAACATTCACTTTTGTAAATACATAAAACATTGAAATGCAAATCCTGGTGCCTTTGTAATATTTTTAATATTTAAAGTATCTTTTATTGTGACATTTCATTGGAGTAAAAAACACAGATAGCTCAAATAGTCCAAAGCGGAACGATGTGAAGTTAATGCGCCTCTTCTAAAAGCAGTCAGGGGATTTCTTAAACAGCACAGTCACTGCGGAGGATTCCAGGAACGCGCAAGATATCGTTTCTACTTGAAATGTATTTTCTTCTTTACTTTCAGGAGAAGTTGCTGTGGAAAAATTCATCAAACAGAATTATCCAAACCTGGAAGCTTCATTGGATGTTGTGTGTCCTTGACCCTGATCTCTCTCTGCGGAGGGGGAACATTAAACACAGCTGACTACGCGCTCTCCTCACATTGGCATATTTTACGCATATCATTTTCTCCAAAGCTTCCTCTCCAAACCTGCACAGCCCAAACTATCGACGAAGTGTCCCGCGAAATTACATCAAGCCTCGACCCTGACATGCTGGGAGACTTTTGGAGGTTGAATCCACTCTGGTCCAGTCTGGTGGAGAGAGGAGCTTCGCCCGCGCGGCTCAGATGCGCGCGTTCACTCGGAACTATAAATGGACGTGGCGCGCAAAAGCTGCGAGTAGTCGGAGAGCGGAGAGGAAGATCATTCCGGAGGAGAGCACCTACAGCGCTGTGTTAGACAACCTGACACAGATCAACAAGAAATCCTCAAAATGCCGTCACCAAAACCTTTTCTCTTTTTATTTTGTTACACACACATTTGCTGTGCGAGATGATTTGTGAACAGGAGGGTCCAGCCATGCAGGTGAATGAGACTGGGGGACCAACTCTGGCTCCAGAGCCATGTGAGCAGCAAATAACACTGGAGGACAATCCTGGAAATTGTAGTGGAGGTGCCGGCAGCAACCTGTCACTCCACTGCTGGCTGCAACTCCTCACCAGGGAATCTATCATGGAATTTCCAGGGGACAGCTCCAGTCTGGTGGTACGTGTGATGATCGCATGTGTCTACTCTATAGTCTGTGCGCTCGGGCTGGTGGGAAACGTACTTGCTCTCTATCTGCTGCACTCACGTTATCGACAGAAGCAATCATCCATCAACTGCTTTGTGATGGGACTGGCTATCACCGACCTGCAGTTTGTTCTGACTTTGCCCTTCTGGGCGGTGGACACAGCCCTGGACTTCCGCTGGCCGTTCGGTCGTGTGATGTGCAAGATCATCAGTTCTGTCACCACCATGAACATGTACGCCAGTGTTTTCTTCCTCACAGCGATGAGCGTGGCTCGCTATTATTCCATCTCAACTGCTCTGAAGATGCACAGCCGGCGGACGGCAGCCGCCAGAGCCAAGTGGACAAGCCTGGGGATCTGGGCTGTCTCTCTGCTCGCCACCCTGCCTCACGCCATCTACTCCACGAGCGTCCAGGTTTCAGATGAGGAACTTTGCCTGGTGCGCTTCCCAGACTCTGGAAACTGGGATCCACAGCTTCTTTTAGGTTTGTACCACCTGCAAAAAGTCCTTCTGGGCTTCCTTATTCCTCTGATCATAATCACTGTATGTTACCTGCTTCTACTGCGCCTCATCCTCAGCCGACGCATCGCAGGCGCTGCAGGCCCAGAGGTGGAGCAGGGCCGGCAGAGTCGTCGCTCCAAAGTAACCAAATCCATTGTCATCGTTGTTCTGTCCTTCTTTCTGTGCTGGCTTCCCAATCAGGCTCTGACTATGTGGGGGGTGCTCATAAAATTTGACCTTGTGCCCTTCAGCAAGGCTTTCTACAACGCACAGGCCTACGCCTTCCCCCTCACCGTGTGTCTGGCACACACCAACAGCTGTCTCAACCCGGTGCTCTACTGCCTGATTCGCCAAGAGTTCCGGGCTGGTCTCAAGGAGCTTCTCCTCAACGCCACACCGTCCGTCAGGAGACTGACTCATCTGCTGCGTCGCAAAGCCAAAGTGGCTGAGGCACCGCCTGTTCTGGTGCTGGTGCAAATGGATGTCTGAGTGACGACGACGGACTTACCGGGACAAAGGAGATTAAGGAGGGAATTACTGATTGAAACTAAAGAAATTGGCTTGAGCACTAGTGATTGTTTGAGTTGTATAGCATCATGGTGCATTTCTATCCTGTCATTAAGAAAAAAACAAATACCTTTATATACATCCAGCTTTGGAAACAAGCCGATAATCATGAAAGACTTTCCAGAGGCATGTGCCCCACTTTCCCTGCTTCCTCCAAAACTCACTGTGGCCCACATGTTTAACTTGTTATACAATGACTCATCCGCTCTCGCCGGATCCCTCGGTCTTTATCCCTCCGCCTGACAGGCAATACTTGTAATGCTCCCAGGTAATATGTCATGAATATGTATAAATGTCAATCATAAATGAGAATTATATAGTTGCAGCGCTCAGACACTCGTCTGAGACGAGCTCTGTTAAATCTAGTAAACCTCAATTAACATTTGACACATCACTGACATCATGAGTGGGGATATAATGAATACTTCCCTGATAAAGCACTGTGACTATGAATTGATGAGAAATGGGCAAAGACGAAAGAGGAGTTAATTGCGTTCAGGATGTCGGGGAGGAAGAGAAAGAGCCTCCCATAGAATGCCAGTGAAGGGAGGTCGTTCAGTTCGAGGATTCTTTGTGTTTGTGTTTGTCCTTTGCTGCAGTTGTGTACATTGTGTCAGACTGTGAAATCAATCATGGCTAACATCACTTTAAAAGTAGAGAGATTAGTGCAAAGTGGTATCTGTTGTATTCAAAAGACAACGAAAGGAGCAGAATATTTAACAAGCCCGTCCGTGGATATTTTATTTAAAGCGTGCAAGAGCGTCAAGGTCGATGCCTGAGCGTCGGTGAGATGTGTTTTACTGAGAATTCAAAACAAAAAATAAACTTGTTTGGTGACCTTTCTTTGGGGGAGGGAAAAAGTTCATTCCTGACAAAATAAAGAAGATAAAAACTATAAGAACTTTTCGATTTCCCGTCCTTCAAGGAGAGACACAACATGACATTTCATACGAGGGTTCAGTGCAAGTTGAAGAGTTTAGGTGGTAGAATAATACAACCTTATATTATAAGGTTGAGCCCTCTGCTCTGCTCACTCATCATCTGGGTACATCTGGTGGAGGACATGTATGTGTAGGTATGTGTCCTCATTGACTCTTCTACATCTGTAAGCCCCCACACATAATCACAGCCTACATGGCCAGCGAACATGGAACATCAGGGGGGCGTTCAGGCCCAGTCCGTTCTCCGTCTGTCAGTCCGGTTCAACGTCTTATCATGTGACTAACACTCCTCTTTGATGTCTTTTGGATGAAATAACAAGAGACTTGGAACAGGCTGCTCAGTGGTTACATACATCTGGGTTTCGCTTTATTATGGTATCAGCTTGAAAAAATACATTTGATGATTTTAATTCAGTGAAAGCCCCTGAACTGTTCATATGCAGTATAACAGGGGTGGACCTTGGTAGGATATCAGCGCTTACATGGGGAGATGCCCAGCAGCTTAGCCGCTGGGCATTTGAAAAACAAATAGGGACTTATTATATCCGTGTTTTCACTCCTCCGTTCTATCTGTAATGGGATTAATGTTTCGTATTCTGCGTTGCACCTCTTCAATCACCAACAACATCAGCACGGCGATGCACAACAAAACAAAGATGCATAAGTGCTGTGAACACGATGTTCTGTCAGACAGAGAGACACGAGCTTTTCTAAATCCTAAATTCTAAATTATTACTATTGTTGAAAGCTCCTTTGTGTCTACTTTTATCATAAATACGATTTTAATGTGAGATGGAAAAACGGTTATTTATTTGACGACTGCTGTTAGTTTTTCAACATAAAGGGTATTATTAATGTCACGCCACAGTTCCTCCGCTTCATGACGGGCTTAATGAAATATTATATAAGACTGTTATTAAAAAGTGCAGGTTCCAACTGAGCAAAGCAAACAACCTGTCAACCAACTCCCATTAAGGCCCCAGAATCTCTGTTTGCTGATCTCCTTGACAGAAATCATTGAATTGCTTATTTGGCTATTTGGATATAAGTATCACAACCTAGTTTTAGGACCAGCAACATTTAAATTAATATTGTGTAAACATCTCATCACCAAAAGCGTGTTAATTAATCAATTTACCAAAATTGGATTCTGGAGTTTAGAGTTTAAGTATAACTAATCTACCGTGAGTCCAGCAGTCTGCTGTGTGGACAGTACAGAGACAAGTTTGTACAACTTGGCCCACATCTTTCTTGCCTCCGAGACGTCCCAGCTGGGAACAGAATTATTTTCAGCTCCACTAAATCAGACTCCTCCAACTTTTACTCGCTCAAGTCAGTCAAAGTAACCTCAGAGCCGGATGATCAGTCTTGTCTCAATGAGTTAAAAGGAGTGTATATTACTAATGAATCTCAGGGGTCTTCATCAACAGCATAGAAACATGGATTGTAAAACAACAGTACTGGGAAATTGAATAATTCAAATTATAACTTTGAAAAAAAAATATATTATTTAAGGATGGTGCACCCTTATCATGCAGCGAGCTCAATGAATCAAGATTTCAGTCTGGCGGCAGCAGATTTTAAACATTTCATGACTCAAAACATTTTTAGTCCTCCAGGACTCACCAGAGTTCAGCTTCACTCGGCCTATTGTTTCCACTGCCAGCTCAATTACTTTTATTACGAACGTGCACGAGTGACCTGTGTCCCTTCGGCGGATGCATCCAGTAAACCCGGCTGAGAAGTCTGCAGGAAGCAGCGCGAGCGGGCCTCGGTGCAGCAGCCTGTCTGCATGCACCGCTCGTAACGCCATGATGAATTCATCCCCTGTGTGTATGGATGTGTTATCCTAAATGATCTTCTGGCCCTCGACAGTAGGATGAAAAAGAGAAGACAGGGTTTGTTTACTTTTTTACACCCGACCTATTTTTCCTGACCTCATTATTTTTGTTTTTGTGTGGCCAGCCTCATGCACAAAAATAATTTTCACACAGTACACTTTGCCCTCGGCAGCTCAGCTCGCCCGCGTCCACAGAATGTAATTCTCATCTATACATCTTTCTTTCATAAACCTCACCGCCGCGTCCTGCATATAGATGCAGGCAACCGATATCAATATTACAGGAAGTCCGACAGGTCAGGGGTAACCAGGAAATAAGTTAAAATCAGAAACAGGATTTCTTCAAGTCAACGCCGGAGAGGAAACAGAGCTTTTAAATCTTTGAATGAAAGGGGAACACCACCTGTAGGCGGGGGAGGACTGGCAGAGTAACACAGAAGCAGGCAAGAGATGTTTTTTTGATTATTATTACAGAAGGCCTCTGACACATTCATCTATATTTTACCGCATGCTTTGATAGTAATTCAAAGGAGGGAGCAATTCTCTGCTGTGAATGCACAAAGATCTGAGTTCATTGCTAATCTAACGGGGTCATACAGTATGCCAAAGGAGCACGTCTTCGTCGTCTACGCCTCACCTTCTCTCTTTTGATCCTTTGAGTTGATTTGCAAGTAATAAAACCCGATTTGCATCGCCTAAGAGGAGATGATGGAGTTTTGACAACGAGCTAATAGACTTGTCAACATACATTTAAAGAAAAAAAAGGCGCGCCTGCCTCAGCCGTCATCCGGGTCGGACTGTTTGATCAATACTCGTCCGACCGCTCCCTGGGACAGGAAGTTGTTGTCGACGGTTGCGTGACACTTCTGGCGCTGACCTTTTTTCTCGGGCGTAATGATAGCCCAAGACACTCTCATCTCTGGAATAGTTAATTGCCTCTCATTAGAGGGACACAGGCAGGCTCGTCACAGAGAGAGTTGACCTATGCAGCCGTGGATGGATTATTTAGATGCAGGTGAGCATGCGTCTACCAAGTAGGTTCAGTCCAAAGCTCCCAGGGTGAAAGCAAAAGGAGCTAAATCTTTTATCCATACATTTGAGGTGGTACACTGTTCGAGCTGGGAGCATCACGCAGTGCAGGGCACTCATTACTTAAATATGAGAAGACAGAACACAGCGAGGAACCGCCTGAAATCAAATGACACCTGTGCGGCCACACGGAACATAAAATCAATGTCAAAGTGTTTCCATAAATATGTCATTATTACAGCCGCCTAGAGGGGTTTATGTTGTCACCTGCGCCCGTTGGTCTGCTTGTGTGTCTGTGTGACTTTCAGAAGGCAGATTTGCACCAAACTTGTTGAAGTGGGCGAAGCGTGGGTGACGAGGAAGAATCAATTACATTTAGCGGCAGATCCACTTTTTTTTTTTTACATCAGCTTTGAAAGAGCTATGTGCTCCGGAGGGGGGGGGCTAATGAACGGTTCTGCTCTTCTCATTCATCTTAATCGTTCCCTATCTGTTTTCACTGTGCCCACTTCTCGTTTATAGTAGCACATCCTGAGTCTATTATTCAAATCAATAGCCCTTTTGGAAATGAATCCCCCATCCAATAAGTGTTTTTCGGCTTCAATTTGAAAATGCATCCTTGATACATAAAAACTCATTATCACTTGATTTTCCATTCTCCTCGTTCATATCTTCTAATGAATCACTCAGACGGGCACATTACTCTTGGTGGAGTTTTTCCCAGCTATATGTTACACTGGGGAGAGAGTTTCGATGTTTTCAATCAGCTGCTCCATTTCTTCGCTCCGGAATGTTTGTTTTTTTCATCATATCCAGCTGCACAGTCACACCTCCTGTATATCAAACCTAAAGTCCCACGTTAAATTCAATTTACTCTCCCAAAGCTGCAGCATGTGCTTATCTCTGAATTTGAAGAAGCCCGTGTTAGGCTGGTATTAGAGCCTGACTCTCTCCTCCTGTATCGCTCTCTTCCCAGCCTCCTACGTTACTAATGACTCCACCTGTGATGCTCCTTTATGGCGTGTTACATTTCTTGATTTAAATTCGGCCCGATTTCGTGCCGGAGAGTTCCTCGCTCTGTGTTCCTGCGTGCTGCCTGGCTGTGATCTACGTGACACCTTTACCTTTTTCCGTCTATAAAACTTTAAACACAGTGTTGTATATATATATATTTGCATGAGAGCAGTAACCCAGATTCTAAATAGTATTAATGATGCATTCATTGGCCCTGCTGATATCACCTATTGAGAGCTTTGCTCGTCTCCGCACTTGTCCTTGTTTGAGTCACTTAATTGTCGTGTGCCCAGCGTGATGCACTGCAGGCACCACTGCCAGATAAGACACAGGATTTCTGAGAGGTGTTTCTACATGCGAGAAAGCAAGCAAGTCCTCATAGATTATAAAGATGGGCTGCTTTGTTCGGGGAGCAATTTCGAAAAAAGAAAAGATCAGAAAAATCCTCAGGTAAGTCGAAAGTATTACATCAGAAGGTCTCGGGCTCAGCGTGAAACTCAATGTGTCAACCAAGAAGATGTGAATCACAGCCAGCACTCAATAATAACTCTAAAACACTGGCATTGTTTTTTATGGATGCAGGGGATGATGTCCTCCTGTGAGCAGACCTGGGGGTTTATTGAGACACAGCTTGTGTATCTTCGGTTGCTTTCAACACGCCTGGGAATGAACTCCGCCTCAGTCGCTGCTGCACATGACCTTTCCCCGTTGATGCTGATCTCACCCGGCCTTGACGAACAAAAGATACGCTGAAATACCAGCCAGTTTCAAGCTTTATCTGTTCTCTCATGCCATGTAATGAAGCCCTGGTCCACACAAAGAAATATTTAGATGCACCAGGCCCAAACGGGATAGATGCTGTCATCCATGTCTGGGTCCATTATTATCGAGCTCGCCAGGCTACGCCGAGGAGACGGACGGCGTGAGCGCAGAACAACCTCATATATGGTTGTTGCCCATGAAAAACCCGAATGAGAATGTTTCACATTGTCGTTGACTTCACTCCGGTTAACAACAACAACAGCTTGGATCTTTTTTGTCCACCTGATAATAGAATTGCTTGTGAAGCTAAAAATACATTTCTTGCTTCACTGCCATGAGCCTCTGCAAAACAACATACAATACAGTGAGATTAAACCTTGGCAGTACAAACCGAGTCAGTTGTTGCTGTATTGTATTTACATAAACACATAAACAACAATAACCCAAACCGCAAACCCATCTACATGACACAGGCCTCTGGACCCCGTCAGACATGCTGGGAACTTGCATGATCCCCATTGTTGGAGGCCACTAATCTGTTGGTGTTTTACCAGGATTTGTGTCTATTACCTCTGATTATTTATTGCATTAAATCGGACGTTTTACAACAGTGAACATCCTTTTATGTCTTCGTAACTATAACTCACATCCTTGTTATTTCAAGGTTTGAACACTCTCATCTCACCTGTGAAGCGTTCATCGTCTTCTGACGTGATTCTGATAAAAATGCAGCGCTCTGATTGCTTTTAAACCGAATTTGAAAATGAAATATTTCCGCCGATTTGTTTTAAAAGAAGGTCGACCTTTGATCTGTTCCAGGAGCCGAATAACTGGGAACAGTTGGAAAAGAAATTGCATTCATCACAAGCACGGGATGTTCGAATTTGCAGCGTAAATGCCTTTTTGGATTATTGAATATATAGTTGCTGACTGATTCTCCATCAGAAGAAATACTTGCTTTGATTTACAAGTACAAAGAAGTGAGATAAAGTCTGAAGGCGCCAACATGTTCTCAACATGTTGAGCTGCCACCGTGTATAATTCAGCTACGTGCATTCACATTCCCTGTGAATGGAAAGTCTTAAGAAGCAGATACTGGCTGTGGATAAGAGGTACATGGATGAACCATATGTCCCGGTGCTCGATACCACTCCCGTACTGCATATTAACAGCATGATGAACTGAGGTGTTGACAGAATATGGAAGATCATCACGACTCCAATCGCCCCTGAGATACAACAGATGGTGAGAATGTTAATTTGAGGTGGCATATATGTTTATGGTGGAGACACGCACACTGGCACCTTTTCCAGTCTCGTGAAATGAGTTTCATCATTCGTATTCTATACAAGGTGTCCACAAAAAGAAATATCAAACTGTTTACGGACTGACAACCAGAAACGTATTCTGAACCTGCGCCACTATCAGCGGTAATTGATGGGAGGACAGAGGAAGATGACAAGACTGATGGGAAATGCAAGTCACAGAAAAATACTTATATTGGATATCTAAAGTCAGCGACAGTCATTAAATATTCATTTCAACAGGGAATTGGATGCTGGTAGCGGTCAGTTTTTGTGGTCTTCTGACTTTTAGCGCCATCATCAGGTCAGAATTCATATCTGTCCAGTAGCCTTGTTGATGTTACAGCCAAATCTAAAAGTCATGAAAGCCTCTTTTTTTGGACGACTAAAATTAGGACACTGGACAATTCATATTTCTATCTGCAGCTCAAGGTCATATTTCCCCCATCAGCTGTATTTGTGTCTAAGATAGGCCGACCTGAACCAGACCACTGACACAACGTGCCACATGAATTATTTTACAGGTAAACAGGGGTCATTAGGAGTCGTGCAGCTCGTGTCAGAGGTTGTAGGGTTATAGGGTTTGGTTGTAGGGCCCACAACTCATTCGGCATCATTTGTCAGGTTCCTGCGGATAAACACATTTATTATACTGTGAGAGTGCCATATATCCTCTATTTAACCAGCTGAAAGTCTCACTGGGATTCAAGGATAATACAAAAGAGACAAAAGCTGTGTCTCAATTCAATTCTCCCTGGTAAACTGAACACAAATATACACAAACACACTAAAAAAACATTTCTAAAATGTAATTTAATCAGCCCCTGTTTTTAAAAGGTTTTGAAACTAGGAAAAACTAGTTGGTACCAATTTCCTCACCACTGTTGTCAGCCACCGTCTGACTGAGGTAAATAAATAAATAAGATACTATGTAATTACAGAAAAGAAAAAACTATTGAACACTATGTTCTTTAATAGCATAGGAGGCTGATGTCCCCGCTGTCACCGCTGTCGAGAAGTTAACTGTGATGGCCAATTTCCTCCCTTGTCGTCTCCATCGCATCCTGAGACCCTCACATGCTGAATTTGCCAGAGTCCTACCATGTTTGTAAGTAACACCCTGTTCGTAAGGACACTTAATCAACGGCTGTCATGTGTCCAGGGATCAAATGCATTGCCATTCAGCAGCGGCGGCGCACAGCTCCGGCGACTCAACCTCTATCAGATGTTCTACATGACAATATTTCTCACAACCCTTAATTTCACGCACTTAAGCATCAGCTATTTTGTAAAAAAAAAAAAAAAATGTTTTAAGAATAATGGAGTCATTACGTAAAGGAGTGGAGCACATCGAGCCCTGATGGCCGACAACAATATCAAGTGGAACAATAAATCTGAATAAAAACCCAGGCCAAGGCGGAACACGTGTCAATGTGAAGAGATTACATTCTCTGAGTGCCTGTGATGAGACAATCTAAATTTCTATGCCTGGACATTTCTATGCCTTGTGTTGGATGTTATTTACTATTCATAGCCTGGGTAAGTCACTTATAGAATTAGCCTCTCAAGGATATGTGGGGACAGATTTCAGCTGAATGCCTGGCTGGGTGAAAATGGAATCTTCAGGCTATGACACTTGAGACCTGATATCTTTGTGCGCTCGTATCATCTGCCTCGTAAATACAACGGACGTTTGCCAAATAGAACATTTTCATTACTGCATAGGAGAGACATCTGAGGATAAGAGCTGTGCTGCAGTGACCGTCTAATGTGTCGAATTTGAAATTACAACCAGGACATTTGCTCGACTTTTAAAGCTGCACACATCAATGTATTTGTATTATTGATCAAAGCAGTGTGCATAGTGAGTCACTATTGACGGCCAACAGAAGAACGATCAGTGAAGATAGTCGGCCGCACATCAATGCATGTAATGTGTTCATTACATCAGGCATTGATGTTGTCATCGGTGTGAGGTTACCAACAAGGACTCAATATGTGCACACAATCTCCTGTTGTTCTTAGACTTTAGACAGAGTTAGACTTCATGATATTTGTTCTAAGCTAAGCAGGTGCTGGCTGAAGCTTCACGTCATTTTACAGAAATGTGATCATTTAAGATTCCCTCTAACTTTCAGGGAAAAAGTCATGTTGTTCTCACTTCTCATACAACTCTTTGGGGCCAATAAACATGCAGATTGACATGTTGGGGACTATTGGAAACCTCCTTGACATCCTTTTAACTCTGTTTACAGAGCTAAGAGGTGCTGCGATGCTGCCGCCACTCAGATCGATCTCCTCTCAAAGCATCTGGGTTTCCAATTTCCTGCAACTAGTACCTTTCGCAATATTTGTTGAGCCGCCACGAGCTTCGAACAGCCTCAAAGCATCCCGGTATAGATTCCACAGAACCCTGGAACTCTGTTGGAGGGATAATAATAATTCCTCCAAAAGCTATCAGATGTTTTGATGATGGAGGTTGAGAGTGCTGCTAAGAAATAGGTGGTAACATTTCACATCATCATGCTGTTACTACATACATCCATACTGTAGGTGTATACCCTACGTATTTTAAACAACCAGTACTTATTCTAATATTATACTGTATGACCTACTTAGTCAGAGTCAGTTCACTACTTCACACTTCACTAATTGATACAATCAATCTTCTGATGCCCTCAGATTGAGCTATGAACTCCCAAACATGCACCACAACAGCTCTCACGTGTATTGTGACCTCTTGCTCTGCACTCGTCAACAGCAAAGATGAGAGCAATTGTTCCAGAAATCAATGAGTGAGCCGTTAAAAAATATAAAATTATTGTGACATTTTAATTGGGTACAAACTTCATTAAATTAGCAGTTGATAAAGGATATTTGTTAATTGTGTTTTCCTTCATCATTCATTTTCTACAATTACGGCCAAGGCGAGACAGGATGAAATGCCTCGCAGCACATCGTCGCACAACGTTCAGATAGCTGGTTGCCTGGCAAGTCTACCGGCCGAGAGGGAGACTGTTGGCCTCGGCTTTGTGGTGATTCTGTAGGCTTGTTCTCCATATCTACTTTTCTATTAATCAGTGTTTCATTTGTTATCGAGTGTCATATAGAGACAGAGCACAATTAAGTCCCGCACACACCCGAGGCGGAACAATTAATCACTCCCCAAATGACTCGGTAATGTGTGAAGATTCCTCCTTTTAATTTCTGTCGACGTGAAAAAAATATGCCTACAAGGTGCCGTGTGATGGGATACACTGGCAGCAGGGAACAGAGTCGGGAATCAAGCTTTTATGAGCTTCTGAATGAATGAAACTTCACCTACAAGGAGACAAAAAGTAGACATGGGAAATAATGTGAGGCATCAGCAGAGTAGGTATGCCAACACGACAGCATGCAACTTGGAATTAAATTGAATTTGGATAAATCAGACATCAATGCAGTAATGATATTATGTTTGCATGTGAATGAGAGGCAGTAATTTAGGCGTGTATGTACCTTTAAGCAAGAAAACATCTTGAAATCATCTTGTATGTGAACAAGTGAGAACGATGAGAAGTGAGTAAGAGTCAGTACATGTGAGCAGGCGATTGGCTCACGTGCAGATATCACAAAGGAGGCAATGTAAAGGTTTACGTTGACGTTTCTTTCATTTTAGACTTCAGGAGAACAAGACAGATTCTTTATAGATAAAACGTAGGAGGATCAGGCAGTGACCCGAGTCCCTATACTTGGGTCACTGCCTGCTCATATGAGAGTTGAAGCCTGAATGTCAGTCTGTGTGGCACCAATATCAATAGGGAGCAGGCGGGAAAAGGGTGGAATCCAACAATTCTGCACAAAGAAATAAGATCTGAACTCCGGGACATCGTCAACTGAAATGGGGAAAACACAGAGTTACACATTCACTGGAAGTAAATACAAACAAGACACAGGAGAGTGCCGGCAGGAAACAGACGTCTAAAACAGAGTCCTAATCATACCGGAGTCCTGGCAGTATCGTTCAGCTTCATCACCGTGTCTGCCATCCAGAATCATCAGAGAACCGTTTCCACTGATTGGCTTTCATCCATCGTGGTAGCAGCTTTATTAACCAAAATTCAATTGTATTTACTTCCATCAAGAATCTGTGTATTCTATTATGTATGTCTACCCCTTGAGGGACTACAGGTCATCGCCCCCTCTGCAATAGGCTGCTGGCTCCGGACCTGTCTAATATATATTTGTCAATTTTATCTGGAGAAAAAAAGTTTTGTCCTCTTTATTTTACAGCCGACTTTTACTGCCGTGTCTTTGCTATCCCCTAAAAATAAGACACCTCTCCTCTTCCTGAGCCGTGGCGCTCCAATGCAAACATTAAACACGGCTGAGTGAAAGATGGGTGTCACAGACGTACTATTAATAGAAGAAGAAGAACATCACAGCAAAGCCCCGATCGGCATTGACAAAACATAGCTTAAAGGTAGTAACAACATTGCTTGGCAACAAAAGATGTGGCGATGGTGAATGATCGCAGGACTGATGTTTGGCTAAAGGACGTTCCTGTCTGAAAGAGCTCAGTTACCCGGCAGAATCGGGTCATTAGCAGCTTTGAACGCTTTGTCGTTTCAGTTTGTTTTTGCATTCAGTCGCTGAATTAACAAAAAAAGAAAGACTCATAAGCTGCATTAACCTTTCCATTCAGAGACGTATCCCACCTCCCTCACCACACGTATCACAAGTGGTTTGCACCTGAAAGCCATAACAGTCCTGTGAAACCTTTGTTTCATTCTCCCACCTTCTGCTCGTCTTCCCCTTCTCTCGCTCCTCTCCCCTGTTTGTTGTCATCTCTAACTCCTCTGTCTGTTCCTCTCTCTGATCCTTTAATCGCTCCATCATTGCACCTGTATCTGCTCCCGTCCTAATTTGTCCTCCGATACCGTTTGATTTTACCCGGCCCAAACCGCCAAGCGATCGATATTTCCTCCATCCCCACGACGGGATTTGTAATGAAAACATTTGTCACAGAGAGAACACGTACGGAATCAGACACCTTGTCAGGGTTCGGTGCCAAATGAAAACAACCAGCGCACGAAACGCGGCCTCAAGTTCTCCCGACCTGTTTGAAGACTGTGATGAAGGTACAGAGGAGCCAGGGAGTGCATAGAGGCTTCACAGGAAGGACCAGGGCTAAAACAAAGGACCTGGTGTGACGTGAAGGTGTTTAACACTGAGCCACTGTGACATCTAGGCAGTAACACGCTTCACTGCACTGACTAACACAAACTGTAATATACACCCTGTCTGTACGTACGCCCAGTGACAGAGGAACAATCTGCTGAATTAAAGAAGATGATGTGAAATTGCTTCACTGCTTGTGAATGGAGATCTGCAGAACGATGCGTACTGTGATGCACGAATTGAAATTGTTTGAATTCGAATGAAATGAAACACAGATTATTATTACAGGTAAGAAAAATTGTCTACAAGCATTTGACTGCCCTCAAGCAAAAATATAAAAGGTTTCTCAGGTTTTCACAGATGGACGACAGACGGATCCGTCCAACACCTCAGGCCAACGAATCAAATATCATTACTGCATGTACTTTATTCTGAGAAAACGCAAGTGAAATACTGCACTCAACCTAAAAGCCATTTCACTTTATTAACACAATGAGCCCAAGGACATTTATCACTACTTTATCTTCCTCCTTCAGAACAGTCTAGACGCTCCACATCTCCCATCATTTGATACGATGGCACTCTCAGATATGTTTTTTTTATAATAGCCTTTACATCAAGTAAAGAGGAGATAACATCTTATGGAGTTGTTATGTTTTTGAGTATCTCGACATCTTTTCATTATCATTCAGGGGGAAGAGTGTCTGGAATCTGGCAATATCAGAACCATGACGGTCGGATCCGCTGGGGCTTAGCAATTCCTATAAAACAAACGTGCTGACGGTCAACTGGAGCTGCGTGTTATTGTTTCATGCACCGACGTCTTCTCACTGACTCATTGGAGGAAGAATGGAACTGCACACAGGTCACCTGCGCACTAACCAAAACGTTTGAATCATTGCAACGGAAAGAAAATTCGCCCCATGTTTAAGAATCTACCGTAACTTCAAAGTGCTTTGTTGCAGAGAGAAGTTAGTTTCATTGGGAGGCTGCTGCTCTGCTTTATATCCAGCACACGAAGCAACTGGGACTTCATGACTTATTCAACTGAGAAGCCAGTGTGTTAGATGCAGAGTCGTATGCAGATTGTGATTTAAATGTGATGTTAATTCAAAATCATATTCAATACCAACCCCCTCGGCGCGGAGACAATCAGCTGGTAACTTTGAAAGGTGAAGTTGTAACGTTTCATTTGACAAAGTAAATAGTTTGTGAGCAATTTGACCGAGAAGAAAAGATGTGGATTTGGACACTGAGCATGATCGCTTGATTCTACACACAAGTACATATAAAGTTACAGGTGATTCATGGTGTAAAGGCAGATGACCTGTCGTGGCCGCAGCCATCCCTCAGTTCTTCTTTTCCCTTCTAAAAGTTGTGCAGAAGTGACATCATGGGTCCAATGTGCTCCCATCCCAGCGCTGTGTTGAGGACGTCTTGTTATTCCCTCAGGAGGATCTGAATAAAGGTCTCCCCTTCTCCACAATTAAAGAGAATTTGGCAGCCATAACCGCCTTTCACTTTAGTTTTGATAGGCTCTCACCGGCTCTCCGTGTGCTCTTCAAAGGGAGTGCGCTGACAAATGCCTGTGGTCGAATCCAGCGTCCCTTCATGGGACTTTACTCTTTGTTGCGCTTCTTCTGAGGCCGCTGAGTCTGTAGATATCAGGTTTTTTTTCCACGCGAGCTTGCACTACGTCTCGCTTTAGCCTCAGAAAAGCGTGTGGGTGACCTCCATGCTTTGTCCGTTACATTATGGCCGAATGAAGTCTTTGTACATGAACTTGGCTTTTGAGCTCCTGAGCCTGAGCCCTCCTCTTTTTTTTGCATCTGAGGACCAGAAGCGGGGACATTCCTCAAGGTGATTGTTCAACTGACCAGCGATTTGGCTTTTTCGTAATCTTGTGAATCACAGAAGCCCTTTCAGCTCCGTCACTGGAATGCAGTGTTTATCTCCCTGGCTTACAGCAGCAAAGGGCTTCTGTTGCCTCCAATATGAGGGCACGTTCGACCAGGGGGATGCCACGGGCTTCTGGAAAAGTTATCAGTGGGTGATATCAGCGCTCTATGTCTTTTGGTCTTCACAATTTAATTTGGCCATCAATCTCAGACAGACGGTGATGATGGGAATATCTGCAGGAAGGACTTCATCTGAACACTTTAAGAACATAGGGACTCAGAAAATTAACAAACGCGAGCCTTGATTGACGAGCTGCACTAAGGAGGATTGTCTATCACTATCAGGAGATTTATCTACATCGATCCAAGTTCTAAAGTATCATTAATCATTGTGGAATAGTGCTCTCGTATGACCTCTCTCTTTGCTGTCTTATACCGATATGAATGTAGCAGCTCGTGTTCTTACATCAGCTATAGTGGAAATGCTTTTGTGTAAATCTTGAAATATTCCTTTTATATAGACTGTAGTTGTAAATATCGAGAGATAATCTAATCCCTGCTCTGGTCTCGGATGACCTCCAGATGATGGTGAGCAACAATTAAATCCCACACAGAGTTGATTAGTGGGAAATTGCTGCATAAACTAAACATGTTATGGGATTATTTTGGCCAGACAAGGATAGTTTTGTTTGTGTAGCTCTTTTTTCTGCAGAGCAAACTTATTTACATATTACACAAAACCCAATCAACAGAAGAACATTACTGATCTTCTGAACAATCCTTGTTGAGTTAAAGATGGCAGGTGTCTGCAAGTGGATGTTCAGCCTAATAGATGATTGCAAGGATGAAGACAAGGGAGGGAGAGTGAGAGGGGAAGACTCTGGATAAATCATGGAGATTTTCAGACCTGCAGGCATTTTTCAGGATCAGACTCAAGCAAATGTGTCAATGGAGGAAACATTCCCAGGAGGTCGGTATGTCTAGGGGGCGCTTTCCCTTTTAAAAGCCAGGTGTCATTTCAATTCATTGTCAATTACTCAGACTGAGTTGACCATTTCTCCCTGTCAATTATTCTGTGAGCTCGTATTCAGATTCAGGCGGCGTTCTGAGACACAAGGACAGACAAGCAGCTCAGGTGCAGCGGCAGTAAATGAGACCATTTTTAATCATGTTTCTTCCTGTTCACACAGGTAATTAGCACAGTCAAATTTGCTCAATCCACACTTGGAGGTATTTGTACGTGCCCGTGTGTCTGTGCCCATGTTCCAGGTCTAATTGTTTGTCAAACTCTGTTACTCACGCACTGACTCCGACCCTCCTCCCACAGTTTGAATCACAACACAGTTTTATACTTTTTATGGAGCGCTGACAAATACGTCCGTTCAATTCGTCACATTATAGTCAATCAGACGAATATTCATTTTACAATTACTGAAAAGTTATTCAACAATTGCCAATGGGATTCACCCATTTACATTGTATTCTGCATTCAACAGTCCCCTCTGTAAAGGACTTTGTTCATCATCTCTTCTTTCCGCATCATTCATATATATTATATTGACAGCGCTGGTTTTTTTTATGGTTCGGTAATCATTAAAATTTGTCGGATAGAAAATGATTCATACCGCACAAGATAATAAGCAACTGTACAAATACGAGTAGAAATTTGATTTATCGCTATGAAATTACATTTTCTAAATAAATAGGCCCACTTTGTCGACCTCCTGGGTGCACCCTTGAATATAAAGGTGTTTTTTTTCCCTCCAGTCTCCTTCTTTTCTTCTGTTGAATGTATGAATCTGAATGGGCTTCATTCATTGCAGCCTCCTGTCATTCAGTCCCTTATGCAAATGGCACATGTGAAATGTACAGGTGAATATAATTCATGGATTTATATGGAGAATAAAGAAATCATAAAGCTGTCTACAAGTATTGATGCAATAATACCCAACAAGTTGAGTTTTATGTATCTGAGGGCGACACCCATGATGAAATGTAAGCACTTCTTGCAGTAGTAGTGCTCTTGTTGTAATATCACCCTGCTTATACCATGCAAACAAATGTTTGATGTAATTAAACGAAAGATGTTATTCAATAATTCACACATATAACACTTTTTTCTGTTTCAGACATCATCAAATGTTGTTCCACCCTCTCGATTCCTGTCAGCGGTTTACAGTCTTGAGGAGTTCAGAACCGTGATAGAATGAATTTTCTCTTCTCCCCGCATGTTGTCCTCACTTTCTCTCACTCCTCCACTCTTACCTGTGACTCATCCCTTTTCTGTGCGGATTCGAACGCATTTTCTCTGCCATTTTCTCTGCCCTGCAGCTGTCACTCAGACTCAGGATACCAGCTTCACAGTGTCTAATCTTATTTAGGTCCCCTGTATAAGTCATCTTTCCTCCTGTTAGTGGGAACCATCTGGGAATATCATCGGACGACATATCTCTTCCTGATTTCACTACAGAGGTTGTATTTGATTATAATATATAGGCAATTCCAGGAAAATAGCACAGCCCATTTTTTTGAGTAAAACATGTATTCTGAAATGAGGTACGGGGATTCATATGAATCTTAAAGAAGACTGCTGACAGATCTCTGACATTTTGCCCATCCCCTTTGCCCACCTTTGCTCCTATTTAAGAGAAACAGAAAAGCAATCTTCAGTTATCCCGATGTCCACTAAAATGTCAGCTCACACAGTTTTTTTGTGTCTTTGATGAGCACATCTCTTAGTACAAAATAATCAAAGCACCCCCTATGTCCAGGAATGATCATGCCTATAACAGAGTGGAGTATTAACTACCTTTTATGGGACTGATTTACTGAAAGATGGATTAGCTGGTTGTGATGTGAAGCTGAGGCTCCATCTGCTGGAGAAAAGACCACATGACATTAACAGTCTGGACACGAATACAGATTCATCTCTGGCCCGGCAGAGCACTAAGACTTCTAATCATCTTATGAGTGAAAGACAGTTATACGAGCTGTGATTGCACAACAGCTCAAATGTTTATTACCAGAAGGGCTTACGGTACATACAAATAATGACTGTTCAAGACTATTTTTGGTTTTGGCCTTTTGGCGAGGTTGTGAAGGAGAGGAGCGAGATTCACTCAGTGAAGAAGAAGAAGCAAAGTCTTAAAATCTGGAGACAAAACGGCATCGTAAAGCAGTTTATCAATTTTTGATCATATATTTTTGGCATTATTTTTTTTGTGGCTTTCATTCATAGTTAAAAGACATCTGTCGAGCGTGGTTCTTAATTGTAATATTTTTCTCACAAAAGTCGAGATTTTTTTTATATAGCTTAGTTTCTATATAGCCGAATAACAGAATTCAAAATGTGCAATTTCTTTAATTTTGATCTCATTCTGTGTCAGTTGAAGTAAGAAGTACTGTAAACACAACAAAACAAAAGTCAGAATCTGTCAGTACTAAAGGAGTCCACGTCTATGGTTTCTTTCTTTTTATCTTTAAGAAAGCCTTATAACTGCTGCACAATACACAAGAACATGTGGATGAGGCAAAACTGACTGACTCACTTTCTTTGCTGTTTTTTTCTACTCGTGACTGGCATTAATCGATTAGTTTAATGTTGCGCATTGACTTTTCTGATCGTCAGCAGCAGCAAGCTGAGGTAAGCAGCGTAACTTTAGAACGTGATGACGCACAGGCCTGACGCAGGCAGTATAAATACTTATTTTCTGACGTCAGCGTCCTCTTCCCTGCCTATGCCCGCGTGAGGTTGGGCAGTGTAAAATTTCCTGCCTCGTTTTTCCACCGAGCGAATCTAAAACCATCCGTCAAAATGGTAAGTTTATATAACGTGTACAAATGATGAAAGAATATTCGGGCACATAATGTATCCCAAAACTGCTATATGTACTATGGGCATTTAATCTATGCGATGCCATGTATATATCATTTGATACGGCTTTGATCAAAATGGCAACCATTTTGTCATCTCAACCTGTAAGGCCACTCAGAATACTGAAAGCCTGTTCTTTTAAGTTTCTGTAATCACTGTCTCACCACTTGTTTTGGACCTGACAGAATAATGGTATGTGATTGCATGTCGACCAACTTTCCTAGATTCTGAAATAAGTAATTGTAGTGGTATGATGTTGGCTAGCTTCCCTGACCGGTGACTGTTAAACATTTGCGGCCGCCTCGGTAAATGTTAACGTTTATATCAATGTAACTGGAGTTGAATGAAATCAAGGCTGCCATTTAAGTCTTGCTTTATCTGGTCAGTGCAATGGATGAAACGTTCTCAGTTTTCGAACTTAACGGATCGACTAAATAACTTGCCGGCATTTTGCGACGAAGCCTAGCTTACCACGTAGGCTAGCTTCTGAGCTAATGTTAGCATTTAGCATAGTGTCAAACCGCTGTACACGTGGCCTTTCCATTTCCACATCCAGCGGTTCGTCGCTGTTTCGAATGTTTTCTTAATGGAAGATTATTTGCGTCGTTGCTGATGTTGGTAACATGAACACGTGATTGTCAGAGAAATTTGTCAGAACATAGAATAGTTAACTTCGCATCTCATGTTATGACGGCAGATTCTTGCGCCCAGCGCAGAGGCGTTGCATAAGCAGTAATTGCAATTTATATATGCCGGTCGATACTGTTACTGAAACCTTAAATACTTGTAAGACGGCTGAAAAAACGTGATGTAGAATTACGTGATTGTAGCGCTCGATTTGCATAGTTCAACATAAAGACATCAATATCTGTAATTTCACCTCATCATACCACGAAATATCCAGTGATGTTTAAAATCAATGCTTTTTGTTTTTAGGTTAACTTTTGTATCCGTATGAGGATGACTAGATTTATTCGTTTTGGCATATACAAGCTTTTAGTCACGTCTTCCTTTGGGAACTTGCCAGGCCTTTAAATGGTTAAATCTGTCATGTTACAGCTGCTACTAAAGAATGAGCAATCAGAAATTATAAGAACTGGCAAATGGTTAAGTGGAATTATACAATAATAAAATGTACATATAATACAATGTAATCAGAAATTTGAGTGAGATATAAAAAAGAACATTGCTTACATCATAACTATGGGTGTGTGCCACCTCAGGTGTAAAAAAAAAAATCAAAGTCCAATCTCTCATCTGAGGGAGGAGTTCAAACGTTATGGCCACAGGCAGGAATGACTTCCTGTGGCAAATTTGAGAAGGATACCAAAACCTGCCTGGGAAAGCAGGTCCATCCGTGGATTAAGATGACATGACAAGACATGAAATAACTTGATTTTTTCTTATGGACCAAGTTGACTGAAAGCAACACAAATCATCTGAGTGTGCTAATCTTACTTTGTCATTTCAGGTGAACTTTACCGTAGACCAGATCCGTGCCATCATGGACAAGAAGTCCATGATCCGTAACATGTCTGTGATTGCGCATGTTGACCATGGAAAGTCCACCCTGACAGATTCATTGGTATCAAAGGCTGGAATCATTGCCTCAGCCCGTGCTGGAGAGACACGTTTCACAGACACGCGTAAAGATGAGCAGGAACGTTGCATTACCATCAAGTCTACGTAAGTTATATTTCCAGCTGCAATCTTTCGGGGTGTGGCTTATCTTCCATTGGTCTTAGGACTGTTTGGCGATTTCACTATATGATTATGATACTGGTCAATGATCCTATAACAAATCTTAGTGGTAAATGTATCTACACACGCAATAGGAATTAATCAACACACGTATGTTAATCTCCTATTCAATTACTGACATCCGGACAAGATATCTATTCCCCTACTAAATTCATGTTATCACATTTATGATTGAGTTGTTACATTTTGATGTCTAACTTCCAATATCGATTTGTCTTAATTTACAGTGCGATCTCCTTGTTCTACGAGCTGAGTGAAACTGATCTGGCCTTCATTAAGCAGACCAAGGAAGGCTCCGGCTTCTTGATCAACCTGATTGACTCACCCGGGCACGTGGACTTCTCCTCTGAAGTGACTGCTGCGCTCCGTGTTACTGATGGAGCTCTAGTTGTTGTCGACTGTGTGTCTGGTAAGGATAACAGAACAATGAGATCTTCAAGTTAATTCGTGGACCTTGAGCTTAAAAAACAGCTGGAAAAAGACTTAAGTTCAGTGTCAGACAAATATGAATAGTGTTACATTGTTGTAATTGGTTATTACTTGCTGGACAGTGTCTAGTAGCTATGGCAACTCCAGCTTGAATTGCTATACTCATTCCCACAAATAAGTACATGTATCAGATGGTGAGTCCCACAGCTAGTAGTAGTTAGTAGCTGTATAGTTTTATACAGCAAAGTTTGACAATACATATTTTCAATTGCTATTTCACTGGAGTATGATAGATCTCATCTTTGGATGGAATGTGTTCATGTATTTGAAGTCATCAAAATCTGGTATGCGTTCTGATTAACTTCGGTGCTAAAGATTCAAACGGATTTGTGCCTAAACTTGGCTTTCCTGGTAACCAGTGTGCATTTTTTTCCTCACCATAAATAGTTAGCTTTCTTTACATGAAATGAAAGATGAAACTAATTGCAATGTTTTTTCAAGTCCCTTTTAAAGACAGTAGGGGTAGAAAGGGGGGGCTTGGCAAATCGAGATTTGTCAAGGTATCTGATTTTTGCAAATTGCGATTGAATTGTTGGTGACAAGCAAACTATTTCCTGATTTGTTAAAACCCTAATACAATATTTTAACATTACATCTGACATTGGGGTTCTCTGCGTTAAATTTCGTGTTTTTGCCCATACCAGGTGTGTGTGTCCAAACTGAAACCGTGCTCCGTCAGGCCATTTGTGAGCGCATCAAGCCAGTCCTAATGATGAACAAGATGGACCGCGCCTTGTTGGAGTTGCAGCTAGACCCCGAGGATCTTTACCAAACTTTCCAGCGTATTGTTGAGTCAGTCAACGTCATCATTTCCACTTATGGGGAAGAAGAAGGACCCATGGGCAACATCCAGGTGAGCGGCTGTCTCAGCCTTTAAATTAATAAGAAACTATTGTTTATTATTATTTTGATAATAATGTAAGAGTAATGGTAAAAAATAACCTCAACATCTTGACCCACAATTTTGTTTAGCGATGTCAAGAGTCTTATGACAATGTCAGAAAACATGATGGTACCCTTTTTCCTGTCTTAGGGATGATACCATATTTGCTATATACTGTACAATAACATGCAGAATAACAACTGCAAATGTGCAGAAGCAGGTCAACATCTGGAATAAAGTCTAGTGTTTTCTACAGATGTTTGGCAAGTGTTAAACTTATCAGTTTCAAGTGTGGTCGAGAAGGATTGACAATGGGGCATTGATGTGACGACCTAATGAAAGCTCTGTTTCCATGTCTATAAAATCTGTCAGTCTAGATAACAACCATAGAATCCAAGGTTTTTGAAATGAGTGACATTGTTTCAGCCGATCATGCAGACTCTGCTTGACTGGCAGTAAATCAGTAAACGGTTACCTAAACTGGAACATTTTTCTATTTTTATAAGTCAGATTATCAAATTGAAGCTCTTGAAATACTAATTACCCAGATTTGGTTTTGTTAACTTACCTAGATTGATCCAGTCATTGGTACAGTTGGCTTTGGCTCTGGCCTCCATGGATGGGCTTTCACCCTGAAGCAGTTTGCTGAGATGTATGCTGCCAAGTTTGCTGCCAAGGGCAATGCCCAAATGACACCAGATGAACGCTGTAAGAAGGTAGAAGACATGATGAAGAAGCTGTGGGGTGATAGGTGAGTCTCATACTAAGAACTTAATTACCAAATATAGATCATGTGATTGGGGATGTTGGGCATGTAGCAGCAGTTTTGACACTGGAAAACTGGTGTCTTCATAAGCATACCCACCAACAAAACTGGAAGAAAATTCTTCCGCATAGATTTTGTAGTCAAATTGTCTTGATAAAAAGGATGAAAATCAGAAGATGGGGGCATTCAACATTTCCCCTTGTTTTAAAACAAAGGACATGAATGGCTTCAATTGTGTGTACAGTATGCTTTGATTATGGTGGTGGGTTTGTGTTCAATATTGTACACGGAGGGAGGATGACAAGAATCGCAGTACAACTACTGTAAACTAGACTACAAACTAGACTACAACACTGCCCTTGTGGGAAAGAAACAAAGAGAAAAGAACTTGCACATTCTTCCCAGAAAAATTACTTGACTATTACTTGATTCTTATTCCAGATTCTACGACACAGAGAGTGGAAAGTTCACCAAGAGTTTTCAAGGACCCGAGGGCCAGAAGTACCCCCGTACCTTTGTTGCACTTGTACTGGATCCAATCTTCAAGGTATGAATATTATGTATTTGATATTGGTAAAGTGAATTTAGAAAAGATGCAGGATTGGCTAGTCAAATCTCTGCAAAATATTTAAACGCCGTTTATACCTGCAAATGATGATTTCAACTTTTTCTTCACTTTGACCTGAGTTAATTAGTGATGATAACTTTCAGTCTGAGCGGGGCATGTGGGTTTTTTTTAACACCTCATCGGCCATGACTTGGTTATTGCATAACCAATACTCGTAACTCCCTTTTTAGGTGTTTGATGCCATCATGAACTTCAAGAAGGAAGAGGTTGCCAAACTGATCGCAAAGCTGGAAATCAAGTTGGACGTTGAAGAAAGGGACAAGGAGGGCAAACCTCTCCTCAAGGCTGTGATGCGTCGCTGGTTGCCTGCTGGAGAAGCCCTTCTTCAAATGATCACCATCCATCTGCCTTCCCCGGTCACTGCCCAGAAGTACCGTTGTGAGCTGCTCTATGAAGGTCCTGCTGATGACGAGGCCGCCATGGGTATGAGGATTCTGCAATTTAACACTTTTTTTTATTGAAGGGCAGTGGTATGAAGATAAAATACTTTATTACCTCAAATGATTGAATGAAGGTTTTTTTCAGGTATCAAGAACTGTGACTCCAAGGCTCCTTTGATGATGTACATCTCAAAGATGGTCCCCACCACTGACAAGGGTCGTTTCTATGCATTCGGTCGTGTGTTCTCTGGGTCTGTCTCCACTGGCCTTAAGGTGCGCATCATGGGACCAAACTTTGTCCCTGGAAAGAAGGAAGATCTCTACCTGAAGCCAATTCAGAGGTTGGTTTGACATCTGTTATCTTATGGATTATAAGTTAAAATGTTAGTTTGATCAATTATGAAAGTACTTTTGTGTCTAACATTAAAAAACATTTCTTTCAGGACCATTCTGATGATGGGACGTTACGTTGAACCCATTGAAGATGTACCATGCGGTAACATTGTGGGTCTGGTTGGAGTGGATCAGTTCCTCGTCAAGACTGGAACCATCACCACCTATGAGCAGGCACACAACATGAAGGTGATGAAGTTCAGTGTCAGCCCTGTTGTGAGAGTTGCTGTGGAAGCCAAAAACCCTGCAGATCTGCCCAAGCTCGTAGAGGGTTTGAAGCGTCTGTCGAAGTCTGATCCCATGGTGCAGTGTATCATTGAGGAGTCTGGAGAACATATCATCGCTGGCGCTGGAGAGCTGCATCTTGAGATTTGCTTGAAGGATCTGGAGGAGGATCATGCTTGCATTCCACTCAAGGTGATTTAAAACTCTAAAAATGAAACTTGGTACATAACTAACAAGATTGATAACCATAAAGTCATACATAAGTGATGCTTGATGTGTCCATCATGTTCACATCCCTATACTGACATTTTTCTTTTCAGAAATCTGAACCAGTGGTGTCCTACAGAGAGACTGTCAGCGCAGCATCCAACGTGATGTGTCTGTCAAAGTCACCCAACAAGCACAACCGTCTGTTCCTGAAGGCACAACCCTTTGAAGATGGTTTGGCTGAGGATATTGAGAAGGGCGACGTCACAGCCCGACAGGAGCTCAAGGCCCGTGCCCGTCTCCTTGCTGAGAAGTTCGACTGGGATGTCGGTGAGGCCAGAAAGATCTGGTCCTTTGGCCCTGATGGAAATGGCCCCAACATGCTGGTGGATGTTACCAAGGGTGTGCAGTATCTTAATGAGATCAAGGATAGTGTGGTGGCTGGCTTCCAGTGGGCAGTGAAGGAGGTAAGGGTGCCACAAAATCCTAAATTGTATTGTCGGTTAGGTTTCAACTCATGTGGCGTATCTCTGCTCAGATATCTGGATATACAGTGCATTTCATCTTCAATTGATGTCGTATTTTCTTCAGGGTGTCCTCTGTGAAGAGAACATGCGTGCCATTCGCTTTGACGTCCATGATGTGACCTTGCATACAGATGCAATTCATCGTGGTGGCGGGCAGATTATTCCCACTGCCCGCAGGGCTCTGTATGCATGTGAGCTCACAGCTGAGCCCAGAATGATGGAGCCAGTCTACCTTGTGGAGATCCAGGTAAGAATAACTGATGTAGTCTGCATCTTACTCCTCTCAACCTACCTGAAATATAATGGAAGGCCACAATGGTCAACTTTTTTACTCATCATATTTATGGATATTCTATAGTTGACATGCCTGTTACCTGAACAGCCTGAGCATTGTTTGTGTGACTCAATATCTTATTGTTTCTTTAGTGTCCTGAAGTTGCAATGGGTGGAATCTATGGTGTGTTGACCAAGAGGCGTGGTCATGTGTTTGAGGAGTGCAGTGTCTTGGGTACACCCATGCGTGTTATCAAGGCGTACCTGCCTGTCATGGAGTCTTTCGGTAAGTCCTCTTTAACAAGGCATGTTCTGATGTAAGCAATGCAGCTAAAAAAATTTTCAGGCCAGTATTGATGTACAATTTGTATGTAATTTATTTTTGTCATATATTTGTTTGAAAATAAGTCATTCATTTTTTAGCCTTGAAGCTTATTGGTTGCATCTTAGTGTACAGCCGTCAATGTTGCACCGTGTTGTTCACTTGTCGATCGGGTAGAGGAGTTGGCCTGTCCATGTCAGTCTGTATTTCACTTTTGTTCTGTTGTGAATTGTGCAGTACTCAAATTCTTAGTCGATACAGATGTACTGCTCATTTCTAAAGCTGACATATGAGCTCAGCAAAAGTCATTAACATGACATGGGAATTTGAGCTGTCATTTCTGATGTAATTTAACCATCAATTCCTCATCAGTAACTGCAAAAAAATGTACACCATTTTATTTTAATCCTCTTACCCACAAAGCCTTAGATGTAGCAGGAAATTAAAGAAACATCTGTCAATTCACAGGTTTCACAGCTGACCTTCGTTCCAACACTGGTGGCCAGGCCTTCCCACAGTGTATTTTCGACCATTGGCAGATCCTCCCTGGAAACCCAATGGACCCCGCATCCAAGCCTGGTGTCGTTGTGACTGAAATTCGCAAACGCAAGGGTCTCAAGGATGGTATCCCAGCTTTGGACAACTACCTGGACAAAATGTAAAAGCCTGGACCACACGTGGCTATTGCCTCATTCCTCCTTTCCCGATCAATTTAGTCTACATTGTGGGACCGGACTGTACAGAACACAGTGAGCACTAAAGTTTGCCAAAAGGATTGACAAATAATGAATAAACTACAAAAATTGTAAACGATAAATAAAACTAAATAAAAACTTATGGATTCACTGTTTTTTTTGTTCTTCTAAGAGTATGGTAACTTACTTAGGCCGGAGTCGTTAAAACCAAGGCTCCTCTTAACAGGGTGGCCAACAGGAGTGAGCCACAGTTTGTGCACTTACCTAAGAATCATTTACTTTTCTTCCGTATCCAGGTACAATCCCGCGACATTTGTCAGTACATCCATGGCTAAAAAGGGAATTGAGTTTGTGGCACATAATTGTACTTCAGCCCTATTCCGACGCTGCAAAAAAAAATTGTTCAAAAAATTGATTCAATCTCACTTCCCTGCTCTGTGTGCAAATATTTTTCCCTTGGGTTAAAAGGACAAATTTGTTCTTTTCAATGTATTTGTAGAATTTAGGACCCCCAAAACCTGTTTGGATACAATATCAACACTGACTGTTCTGAAGACGTCTCATTATAGGAAATAGAAATTCAATTGGTTTTGAATGGTCTTTGATGTCTCGCTACCATGTCAGTGACCCTATTTTTCACTCTGTTTATAACCTTAATTCTCCTAAAGACTGCAGTTTTTTCATCCCTAGTTTCAAGTCTTCAGCATTGCAGTGTTACCATGTTTTAAATTGTGGTTACATTTAGAGTACAATTCATGATAGCAGGTCTGACTGGCAACCTTGTGGTTGAAAAGTCGCTACCATGATGCCCGGTTATTCAGATCGTCTCAATATGGTCACCAATGGGTGCAAAAACACAAATTCTCATCTCAAGCCTTCAAAGCAGGAGTCCACAAATAAATGGATGACCACTTGCTGGCTATGTCCACTCACTCTGTAGTAATAACTGTTTTGATAAGTTAACTCATAACTCATAATCATATATCTTTAGCTGACAATTTAAAAGACCACTTCTCAGACAGGTATTTCCTCTGCAAAACGGACACAATTCTTGACTCCATCCCATCAAAGCTATAATTGAAAGCTTTTTTTTTTTTCATGTCCCTCATTACAACAAGCCAACTCACTTGTTATGGGGGGTATGTCTACTTGACATTAATAGACTGCTGGCCGCTGCAGTCAAACCTGAAATCGAAACATCTGTAGAGAATTATAAATGTATAAATGATTTAAATGAACATTTAGTGGAACTGCCCTGCCACTAGCAGATGTTACCGTCATTACCAGGTCTCTCCTGAAGTGGCCCAATCAGGCAAAGCTTCTGTATTTGTTACAGATTTGGCAGTTCATCTTTTGTTTATGGACATGTTTGAGTAAAGGTCAAATGCAGTGACAGTTGCATTCAAATATTTAAATGTTTAGCTCATTTTGGACAAATTAACACTGTTTTCAGTGAAATGCACCCTAATAAAATATTGGACAAATTCACATTTCTTAATGCTTCTCCAACCTCTTCCATGGACCCATGGACTTATTTGCAAAAACAGTTGTCATAAGCAGTGTTTAAAAGCTCACCCACTAACGTACCAGAATCTGTGGACTACGGACTCACCTTCCTAATGTAGTTTTTTTGCCTTCACATTGTTATGGATTGAATAACATTTTTTGGGATGAAGCAATTAAAGGCAACTATACCTCACTGTGGTACACAATATATATAATTACAGAGCCCCCAGGATCCCAAAGACCATGTTTGCATTGTTGAAGGACCTCCTCCCCACCAGGCTCGAGCTACATTTAGTTTACAATGATCCAACTTTTGATGAATGCAAGCTTAGTTAGGCTCAATTTGTCTTTAGCAAACGCTGCTCTCCAGTCTTATGCAACTTGTTCTTTTACTGACAGCAAACTTGCAGCTAATGTTAGCTGCAAACTATTATGGTGACAATGTGTTGACTGGTTTTAGGTTCTTGTTGCTACCCGTCAAACCTAAATAAATGTAAATTAGTATGATATTTTGTCGGCAAACGTTTGAAACACTCATTGTTACGTTCGCATCCACAGTTTACATTGGAGCATCATTGGCCTTGCCCTGAGTTACCTGAATGTCCCAAGTTTAAGACCCGTTGTGCTGATCCTGACCAGATTTGGACGTAAATGCATTCATGCAGCCTTCACTAGCGTTCAAGCTGAAGTCTAAATGTTCTGCTTGTCTTTCTGACAGTCGGAGGCTGTGAGCACAGAGACTTCTGCCAACTGTGACGTCATGTACATTCCCTCTATAGAGACCATTTTGTGATTGGATCGCACCAGCAACACAGCCAGTCACATGTTGGCATTACGATCTATGAATCTCAGTAGCCACATTACTATTCAATAGCCATTACTAAATTATAACTTAGTAGTTAATACATGAGTTTTCATTAGCCATTATTACTTAGTAGTCATCGATATAGGCCAGGGGCATTTTTATGTGTGTGGATGTCCAAAACCCTTGCTGAGACCTGACTCACAACTTGGCCTTCATTTTGAGCTCAACTTCACAGCTGTTAAATTTCAGGATTGCAGCTGTAACGGTTTTGAGGCAACCACAGAGACCAAATCTGTCCACAGAAGGATATACAGACGGTTCCTTGGATAATTTGTTAATGAAGTGCCTCTGTGGTAGTTTCTACTAGAGTAGGTATCTCCAGTTTCAGTACCAAGACGGATTCCTCGTATAGTGACAATCTTTACTTGTCAATAAACACGATTCTAATTCTTTTATATTGATATTCAAGACGGACACAATTATCCTCAACTACAAACATCTATTCAGATGGGGGTCAGCGTTTTGATATCAATGTCCAGCCCGAACTTGCAACCAGGCAGGACAACACTAATCACTTTGTTTGAGTGTGTAAGTGCGTTCACACCAGCATGTTAAAATGTAGCATACTTCAGCTACCAATCACGAGTCAATGTAGCGACCAATCACGAGTCGATGTAGCGACCAATCAAGAGTCGATGTAGCGACCAATCACGTGTCTCCGTATCGACCAATGAGATGACAGACGAACTTCTCTTCCTGTTTGGACAACGGATTCCTTACAGGGTAGAGTATCAAAACCTTCATCCAAAAACAATAGAAACAATTTATCAAAACTGATTCTGTCCTGATTGAGCAAACATAACCGACTGCAAGTTGCTAATATATGTTTCTGTTGTGCTTGTATGTTATCTTTCTGGAAATGCTTTCAGTCTGGATATTGTCGGTTGTGGTTGTCTTCGGTAGAGTGAGAGAGTTAACTGTTAGCAACACTAGATGCTAACAGCCAGATTAGCTAAAGAAGCGGCATCGCTGCGGGGATATACTGCTGAAATTAGCAAATGATTGCATTTATTCCGTTACTTCTTCACAGGCATATCTCAATGGCACAACCCTAACGGGGTTTGGTTCGTTTCTGCACGTATCCCTTAAATAGCAGCAACAGACGGAGATCATG
>CAAKHC010019643.1:96987-120152 GCA_901007825.1 Macroramphosus scolopax | reverse complement strand
GTGGGTGGGGCTGGGGGGGGGGGGGGGGGGGGGGGGGTGAGGCTGGTTAGGGCGAGCTGCGGGCCCTGCCAGGATTGTCACACAAACTTTGAAATGGTTGCCAGAGTTTAAGTCGCTTGCGGGGGCGAAAGAGTTTCAGAAGGTGTGTCAATGTTATATGAGGAAGAAAGCTGCCAAAACAAATGTGAATATATTGATGAATCACCACAAGATATATATACTTTTGTTCTTCTCTTGTACGTGTGTGTAGAGAGCCTTTATGTGCTGTGCAGCTTGATTTTACACACACGCACACACATCATCCCTGATGCGTCAGGACTTGTTGTGTTCACTCTCAGGCCCGGCTCCGCCTGCCTGACCCTCCTGACCCGAGTGCATTCCTTTCTGAGGTGATTGGCAGCCCATGCAAATACTACACAACCATGACTGGCATTAAGAGCCACTCTCTGCCCTTCCCACAATGCCCCTGGCCCCTCCCCATCAATGGACGCTCAGCTCGCGTCATTGTCCACATACAGTGACCTTTTACCTCTCCGAAGTTAGCGCTTCCTGGGAACCACCCCAGAACTTTTCTCCCCGATCCGTATTGGAATGTGCGACACGTAGGCATGATCTCTCTGTTTACCTCCCTCCTCTCCTCGCTATCTCTGCGTTTTCCTTCTTCGCTATCTCCGTCTGTAGTCCTCTCCCCCTGGCAGTCCCAGCTGCGAACACAACATAGCAGGGGAATGTTTTTTAAAGCCCACAAAACAATATTCTATTAGCATAAATTTGCTTATATATCTCCCTTTCTGCATTGTCACAGTCAGATCTCGGTGCTTTAAGAATTGAAAGGTAAACAGCTTTAGGTGCTGGCGGTGGGTTGGCTTTCCTTCTTGGCATGACAAGGCCTCGGGGCACCGAATGCATCGCAGCTGTAACTGTGTCAAATCTCTGAGGGCTGGGAGGACCCCAGCCAACCTGTGTTCTCTAATGTCACACACCAGCACTGAGCCAAGTCAATAAAATGAACACCCAGTGATCAAAGAGGTGCTCGTGACTGTGGGATGAAATTCCAAGACACGGCACAACACTATGATGCAAACCCTTTGCACACATGTCTTCCCCTGCAGCGCTCTATGTGAGTGGTAGTAGAGGCCTTGGAGGTATTTGGATCATTAATAGATCCCAGCACTGAGCTGTTGTGTAGTACTGTATGCTGCCTGGGAATATCCCCTAATGATTTGCACGGACCTCAAGCTTGCACCCTTTCCCCTCCTAGCCTAATCTGTTATTCCTTTTGTTCATTTGCCTTTTGTTCTTTCTCTTTATATTTTTGCTTCTATTCTTTAATTACTGTTCCCACCCAGCGAGGGCCCTGTCTCTGTGGCCCCCCATGTCCCAGGAGAAGCATGGAGACGCGACCATGTGGCTTCGCTGACAATGACATGAATGGCCGTGGTGGCAGGGCCACCTCTCTGAGGACTGGGACCTGGGGGGAGGAGGAGGAGGAGGAGGGGGCCGGGAGGTGAAGGAGGAGGAGGAGAAAAGATGGAGAGAATGAAAAGGGGTGGGAAAGATGAGCACAGGGAGCCTCGGTTCAGCCCTTATTTTTCTCTCGGTATTCTCAATGGTTGGGAAAGAAATTCTTCGTTCCCTGGGTGGTTTTTTAGACAGAAAGGTGGAGGGAGGGGAGGGGAGGGGTGGTGTTTTAAATCACAGAGGACACGATGCAAACAAGAAGTCTTGAATTCATCCTTGCACCTTAGCCTGTGTGGTGTTGCAGCTACGCCCACGAGGCCTGTAGCATGTCGTGGTGTTGATTATCACTTAGTTTGGATATTTTTATTCCTTAGCGATGGAGGATTATTTAGCCGCCCCCCCCACATAGGTATAAGATGCATAAACATCAATATGGCATCCATTGACTGATGCACCTTTGAGTTCTCTAATGAAGAGGGTAGTAAAGACAGCAATAATGATGATGATGATGATAATAAAGATGAGGTTGGTGATGTTAATAACATGTAGTTAAACTACTCCAACCCTAGCTTACTGTGTCACTGTGCAGAGTGCCATAAAGATACGCGTCCTGCTGTGAGAACCCACAGACACTTAACATATAAGTGTTTGATAGAACATGCTACGTGTATCTATGAGGAAGTTTATATTCCCCAAGCTGACAACTTAATGCCGTCTCAGCCGGAGCAACAAGGTGAAATCAGACTGGCAGGGTATCATAAAGATCCAGACTGAATACACACCCGTGAAAATCTGTAGAATAGAATAATTCACAACTAAGCTTTTGAAGCAGACACCCCCCCGACCACCGCCACCACACACATCATCATCCCACCGCCTCTCTCCAACCCACGCACGCCACTCTCAGCCAACTAGTCCATGTTCATTCCACACACATCTCCACCAGATAATTTTTGTTTTAATAGAATCGCTTAAAACAATTAATTACAGCCGCCTTCTCTTCCCCCTTTACACCTCTGTTTCGCTCCCCCCCCCACTCACACACTCTCCCTCTCACCCTCATTCCCCTGCGTCGTAGGAGATACAGCCGGTAATAAAAAGGCGTTTATTGGACGATTTTCTGGAGGCCCGTTGGTTATTAACATGTAAATTAAATCATCACAGCTGTTCCATTTTCAATCAGATGGAGTTTGAGGGAGGCGGGGCCCAGACGACTCGCAGACCCCAGTGCACTGATTTTATTACGCACACCTTTATTAGGAGCCCTGCAGCCACAATCTCCACCACCACAACAATCAACCTCCTGACATGCACAAATACGGACGGGGAGGCACGGACGTACGCCGGCTCCCCACTCCACTCATGATGCAAAATGTTTTTAGGAGAACTGACTGTTTTTCCAAACCATTTGTTAGAAACTGTAATTTAAAACAAATATTCAGACACAAGCAAAAATGAAGAATCTTTTTTTGGTGACAATTATTTTTCTGCTTTGTCTTGCCGGTGGGAGACGGTGGCAGCCAGACGCTCATAGATCAATACCTTTCTCCTGATTGTTCGACTGAGTAGCCATCCCGTCCTCTGAGTGCTTGACCCAAACATGAAAAGTGACATGCTCTTAAAGACGCTGATGGTTGTGGAAGAAGCCGTGTGTCTCCGAGCAGGGAGCACCCGGACCCTTACGGGCCCCTGGAGACGAGCAGGCAAATGGCAGGCGAACGGCTGTAGCTCAAGAAATTGTCAGAAAACGCGGCGGATGATGGACTTTATTAATGATCATTTTTCTAATCCATGTATATATTTTAAAGGCCTTGGAGACGGCCAATCTAAAAAAAGGTGCAGTACTTAAAAGCGCAGGGGCAGCGAGACTCCCGTTGTGATGAGATATTGGTAGGCCCATGTAGAAAGGTTAATGTTACCCACAGAAGGTGCTAATAGTTTTGGTTTGACAATGGCCTCTGGGGAATGCGGTGCAAACCTGATAGAAACTAACTCATTGACACATAAATTGTACATTTTCAACTATTTCATTATCATCTGCACCATCTTACTGTGACATATATCAATAGGGATGAAGTGGATGGCCTTTTTTTTTTCTTGCTATTCCCCTTAACTCACAGGCCTGAGAGGATATTGATCTTTCATCTTTTCAGGGGAAGAATCACATTATTGCCAATAGAGAATAAAGTACCATAGCTGTATGGAAATGAAAGCACAGGAGGGGACAGCATGCAGCTATAAAGTAATGTATGTCCAAACATGACAAGCATTCGTCTTCTTAATAAGTAAATGGATCAGGAGAGTTGCAACATGTAGCACATGAATGATGTGCAGGGTGGTCATCAGCTAAATTAACAGAATGCAAATCATAACTTAAAAAAAAAAAAACATTTTTATAGGAGCTATAAAAGTAAGTGCTAATAAAATGTCTTTGTGCAACACTTTTTAACTTTTATGCAGATGTTTGGATTTGCAGGCGTATAGAAATCGTAAATCTGTGTAAAGATTGCATCCCAGGAGGAGGAAGGTGAGGTTCGCCTATGTTTTTTTTTTTTGCGTTGAGGAGTCAGACAGCAGCTTGTGCGGGCAGTGGCAAGATAATGGACTGACCTCTAGTCTGCCCGCGCACAGAGTGGCTGCATTATAGCAAAGCCAGTGTGAATAAAAGAAATGATGGTTATTTTTAGAGCCCGATTGAAACGCTGAAGGAATCTGCCACCGGGCTCAGACGGCACAGCTGAGAGATAAAATCACAGTGAAAGGAAAGAAGGAGAAAGGTGAAGAGAGAAGGGAAGGGAACTTGTGGATGGGAGGAAGGATACACTTATCTCAGCGCAGTGATTCGGCTGCCTGAATTCACAAAAAATAAACAATAGACACAAACCTTAAAGCAGATACATAATTTACATAAATTATATATTTATCCAGATTAATTAGCATATATATTTGAATTAGGATTTAAAGGGTTTAAGGCCTGTTTTGATTATTCCATTATGACTTCAGCGTCTGATCACTCTGAAAATATGACGGGAATTTGTATATTTAACATTTATACACTATGCTAATAGTGGCTAATAGTGATATGCAGATTTAGTTAATTACTAAATGGATTTTATTCCACTTTGCCACAGTGAGTCAAGTATGTTTGTTTTAGTGTAGATTCAAAGAGGCTTAGAAGAACTCACATCCTCCAATTAATGCAAGAGGATAAACTTTGCTGCGTTTTGGCTGGTCTCCCATTTTTCGGAACAATAAAAGCCCATCCTACATTTCCGCCTCATCTTTATGATTATTGCCGTCGTGATCGTCTACATCACCACTCTAATTTGCCTCATTAGTTACAGTAGTTAGTGTAGCGATGATCCTCCTGTAATATGTCACCAACCTTTCTGTGTAATCCAGAGCAAGTATACATGCCTGTGTCAGGCGCTGTTAGAAAGAGAGGAATAATCTCTGTTGAAAATATATCCCTCTCATACGGCGCAATATTTAGCACAGGCTTCTGTTTTATGATTTAATCTCAATTGGTAACACAACTTGTCTACGTGTCATATTGGTTTACTGTTGTGGCACCAGACAATCAATAGCGTGGATGTTTGGTTCTTTACCAGCCTGTTCTGGATGAAACTACGGAGGATGAGGAGGATATTCTTCTGACAGGCAGCAGATCACACACAGTTTTTGAAGACGGTGCAGCCACACAGATATAAGAAGAACATGCAGAGAATATATCTTAAATATATATATATTTACTGATAGAGATTTTTTTTTTTTGCACCTTCAAGGATAGTTAGCCTGCAGCATTTGTGCATTTGTAAATGTGATAATGTCAAACAGCTATTTATGGCATTTCACGCTTACTGTTTCTCATGTGATTAACAGCGAGGATGGCGAGTGACTCATAGGAGGAGACTCAGGAAACTTATTTATCACAGAAGCATTTCTTCCCACCTCCCATAAACCCTATAATCTCAGAATACACCACCCCCCCATCAAAGCCCCCACGTCTCGTGTCACATGCAACATTAATTGCTTGTTATATTACATTGATCAAGGGGCGATAACTTGTAATAATTGGATGTTAAATTAAAGAGCTCTCTCCTATTTCTTGCCATCTCAATTGTAATTGTCATTGTGTAGCAGTTAAGATGATGTATGAGGGATTGTGTTTTCCGCAGTGGAGCATGACCCTGATGAGTAATGCTGCTTTTGGCTGCCTGGCGTCTCTCCATTTCTCTGACTTTGCTTTAATGCACGCCGATTGGAATATTAAGAGGACTTAGTTGTGGCAAAGAAGAGAAGAGAGTAGGGGTAAATATGGCTTTGGGCTCTTGAGTGAGAGGATTAGAGGAAAGTAACTTGCAAAATGCGTATTTTGTTCTTGCCGTCACTGTGTGTATGTGCGTATGTTTGCGTGGAGCACAGCGTACTTTATGCCGAACGCCCTTGTGGTGCTGTTCCTGCCTCTGAATTCCTCCTCAGATCCGCTGCTGTCTGCTGGTCCCATGCCACGCCTGCTGTGCTGTCACCTGACCTAGGAGTGACAAAGCAGAGTCCTTACCCCTTATTATGAGAACATGAGGTCAAAGGCATAGCCACATATGACAGACACCTCCTCACTTCCTGACCCCTGTCACTTCTCATCCATATGAACCACCACCATAGGCTTCGTGTTGCAGACAAGGACACTATACTGCTCAAGTATATCATCCACAGGATTCATCCTCTGGGGGGACAACCTCTGCACAAGGTCTTTTGCAAAGAAAAACACTGGTTGTGATATCCACAGTAACCATCTTACCACGTCAGAGTCAGCCTTCCCCCATCAAACTGTTAGTAACAGTCTTATTGAAAAATGTCTGTTTGGTAATTAGGCTGAAAAACAAATGTATTGTAAGACTTAACAGTGTTGTAGATCTGTGCAATGGCTCTTTAACAGGTCCTTTATACGCTAATGCATCTTTTCAATAGCTCACCTATACTCTTTAGCTGATGAGCAGGCAAACAAAAATGACCGTCGCGCTACTATAGATGACGACAGTGAGTCACAATTCATAAACCTGTCGCCGATCCCGCTCAATAAAAAGCTAACAGAAAAGAAATGGCCGACACCGCGCTGAATGAAAAGTCAGACTTGTTGGAGCGCGGCCAGAATCCCACATTAAAGCTTATGTAAGCTGGCTTGACTGCAGCGAAAACTACACAAACACTGGAGAAGAGAAATTAGGCTGGCTCATAAATAAATACACTTTGCAGACAAACATCCTGCAACATCATACACATTCACCATGACTGCAGCTCGTCCTAAATAAGCAACCAAAGGCAGAAATAACAGAGCGTTAGCATTGTATTGCCGAAGCCCAAACATGGAGACTCGCAGAGATACAAGGCCTATAGTATAAATACACATGTACGTAAGAAAGGTACGCACACACACATTTTCACACATTCTCAGCTATCCTCTGAAGGCTAATACGGCAGCAAATTACCATATTCAACAGGCTCATCTCCCTCTACTCATTAGCAGATAAACGATATGCCTATATTTAAAGTACTATCACACATTAGTGTCATCATGAAATGTGTGCACATGTGCGTGTACATGCGGCTGCATACAGTGAGGCATGCATGCCACACACACACACACAAATACACACACACACACAGGGGATTGTGTACGCGGGTGAGTGCACGTTCATCTTAACTGGACAGGATCATCCTCTATCCATCCTCTCCCTGCGCTGCACTTGCTGTCGGAGTGTATGGAAATGTGTGTGTGTGTGTGTGTGTGTGTGTGTGTGTGTGTCTAGCTCCCCAGTGATGTGGAGCCAGCTCAGTGAGATGACAGTAGGCGGGGGGGCAACACCAGTGCCGGCGATTAGCATGAGCTTCCATGGAGCGCCCGCAATGGCTGCTGGGAGATTCCATCGTAGACATGGACCTGTCTCTTCATTGGAAAATGACAACCCCCCGTGGCACGGCGCGCTCGGCTCGACGCCTCCAACAACCGGCTGCATCTGAATCTCAAGAGGAGAGATTCTCCTACCTTCCTCTCCTCTTCTTCCTCCCCATCATCATCGTCACTATGCTCTCCGCTCATTCATCTTCTTTCAAATCCTGACTATTAATTGCTATCTTCGTTACTGTGTTGATTACTTCAGTGGCAGACATTATGCAGTATCATTATCATCAGGGGTGCTGCTCCTGCCGACATACACGGAAAGTGTTGCTCAGCTGTACGAGCCTTAATCAGAGTATTTCACTATACGGAGCAAACGGAAGATATCGGCTCCAACGGCAGATAGTTACTTATGATTCAGCAAAGTCTGTGCTCATAAGCCGTTTATTTGATCAGTGATGACACCTGCCCCGAGGAACTTAGCTGTCTTACTTGTCTTGGTCTGGATGCACTCCGGACTGACAGGTGCAGCTTGATGTAAAGCTTGTTCAGGAGGTGCAATAGATTTGACTGGTCTTATGTATTCAGGTTGGTTGATACGGAGATATTCACATCTGAATGCTCTGCCCACTAAAGCACACAGTCTTTTGACCCTCCCAGGTTCAGGCACTGTGCATCCCCTGTTTCCTCTTCATCTTCTTGCCCTCGTCCTCCTTCCAACCTGTCAACTCAGGCAACAGGACGACCTGCCATCTCCTATTTGGTTCGGGTGTTTTGTTAAGCATCAGAATACTTGTGGTTGTAAAGTGAGTGTGTTGCAGCCTTTAACTGTAACACCCCTGCTGGTTGGTATACATTAAATACAAGCACTGCAAATATAAACTATACTTTTTTAAAGGTTGAGCTTTACTTAATGCTGTCAACCAACAGAAATTAAAGATATTTAATGCTCTTTGTTTTTGTCTCTGAACTTTTCTGTGTCAATTCATTATATATTTTCTGACCGAATATGTAAATATTGAAAATTGGAGTATTGTACATTGTGCAGTACAAAAGCTAAATCATTTCCTAAAACAGATGGTCACTGTACTGGAGCCTTTGTGAAAATTCAGGAAGGAAGATCTTTCTGCACCTTCTGCTCGGAATTCCTGCCAATCCTGTTTGTAACTTTTCCCACGCTGTTCAAATCTCTTTCATTCACAATTCTGTCGTCTCTTTATCCGACCGATCATCTCCGTGCCCTCGATCTCTGAGGCTTTTAGGATAAAGTTGCCATCTTGTAAATATAATGACGTCTTTGCTCTGCTCTCTTTTATATATACTGCTGAGCAACCCACCTCCTACGTAGCAGCACCCGTACTTCAGCTGGTGAAAGAAGTCTGTCCGAGAGATCTTCTCCCTGCAACCCATCCGTCTGTTATACAGGATGTTCCACCTCAGTCAACTACTGGCTCCACACCACCACCACCAGCACCAGCTTCTACACCCCAGTGGTTTCCCTCCTACCCCCTATTTTATTGTCTGAGACTACACAAACAGTGTTTAAAGCAGGATGATGAGGTCTCCTCGCCACACTTCATCCCTCCTTATAAATCATCTTACTATCACTTATTTATTCATGCATATTCTTAATATGAGAATATAAATAAAATATGAGTTCACAATACACTTTAGCCATGAAATATCCAAACATGCTGCTTTGACATTAAACCCAAAATAGTTTTGAGATAAAAATGTATTCATTCAACTGAAGCTATATTAGACTTTGTTTACACAGGCAATACTTAAGCAGTTAGTAGGATCAGTTTATTTTTGCTTGTAAAAAATTCAACAGATTGTTTCTTAAGGTTTATTTTAGGAGTGTTTCCTTGTTGTCAGAGCCTGGGCAGGGCCGGCCTGTTACTCCCAATGAATCATTGTATGAAATAATGGTCCACACAAATAAACTTGACTTGGTTTACTGCATAATTTAACTGACTGAGGTATCATAACATTTTAAATCAATGCCGGCCATAAATGATTTAGTGTGTTGAACATTCGGCGGTAGAAAAGCAGGATACGTGCAAAAAATGCCATGGATGACATAATCATGTTGATCCCTCTTTGCTGTCTATTCTGTTTGATTTCCGTGGTGAAGTTTTTCTCTCATTTTGCAGGCACACCTTGCCCCCCTCCCCCCCTCATCTGGGGCGTGAACCTTTGATTATTCCTGTATTTTTCATTATGCTGCTCCTCACACTCTTCCTCTAGGTCCCACTAAGTGCTGTGATCAACCAAGGAATGAGCAATATGCAAAGTGGCTCAAACGTCTTGAGGAATATAAAACAAAATACTGTATGTTTGGAAGGTAGAACACAAGAATACAGTTTTGACGCGGCTTTAGCAGTTTGTTCGGTTCCCTGTGAGGATGACCAGCCCTCCAGACATCAAGCAGAGTTGTACTATAAATACTGTATTTATCATTGATAACTGTCATCCTTCATTGTCGCAGTTCGTCCGTCACATTAAATTATATCCCGTACATTTCAATGTTAAATTATCACTGAGTCCTTTATTGAATTATTCAATACATTTTAACATGACATGTTAAAGCATTCATTTGGATTTAATTAAAGCGTAATATATTGAATTAGTGTGTTAATAAATCCATTGTATTGAAAGACCAGAGAACTCTGTCTTTAGGGAAAATTCTTTTAATAAGTTTCACTTATCTGTGAGACGAAATCTGCCTCCCATAAAGTTTGATTGAAGGGTTATTTAATGTTAAGTTTCTGCCTCATTGAAATAGATTCCCAGTGCAATAGTGTGTTTATCTGTCTGTAGTGCACATTTCAAACTACACACACGCACGCACGAATGCACACACTCTTTTTTTTCAAAATCAGAAGTAAAACTTGACTATTTAAACATTTATGACTGATTAACAGAGAATTTATCCCTTTAAAAGCCTTTCATGTATAAATCATGTGTATTTTGACTTGAAGGGGCCGTTTCTGCGTTATTGATGAGGCGCTCGACTCTAATCAATTAGTAATTGGAGCACAGCTTTTAAATAATGCATTTATTAGGCCTTGTGATGTGTTTAATGGCAGCTGCTTGCAGTGCAAATACTTCTGAAGTGCCCTAATGAGTCTTTTATGGGCAAGTCCGGGGAAAATGGCACATCAGACTCTGACATTGCTCCACAATATGTCTTGTTTACACTGAGTTGGCAAGTCAGACAACCAATGCATAGAGGTCCTCACAAATCGCTGTTATGCTCATCTCTATGTGCCCTATGGAAAGAGTTTGTATTCATGTTTTGTCTCACTGATGACTTGCATGGTCTCCCAACGTGTCAATTAGTAACCTCATGTAATTACTGGCAGCAAACAAAACAGCAGCCACTAAGAAATTGCAGTGAAGCTTTGTCAGTTTTAATGGAGTTGCAACAGACGACTTGCATTCCACGTCTTGAAATGTTCCTCATACCGCTGACGTTTTATTGTAAGATTATTATCCTCCGCATCACTAGTAAGCCACCTGTGTGGAAGAAGCTCGCCACCTGCCTGAGGACAAACCTCTGGTGAAGGCCTGAGCTGTTTAGCCAAAGTCTATATCACCAGCCAGGTTATGCACACCATCCATCATCGTCAGCCTGACTGTGTTTGTGGTCTGTCAGCAACACGTGTATGTGTGCACATGCACGGCGCACAGGTGCGTGTGGGAGAGCCGAGTATTGTTGGCGAGCTGGTGCTCTCCTGGCAGGGGTGGGTTTTAATTGGAACACCCAGTGAGTGGTATGAGTGCCGGTGTCACAGTGAAAACTCCACAGACAGGCCCACACTGATTCAATGTGTGGTGAGCTACTGTCTCCTGAGGGGCAGCAGATTATAAAGGCATTCACAGCTTTAAATACCCATGCATCATGTATGTCACATACGTCTGTATTCATGTACCTAATACGGCATGTTCTGCCTTCCTGCCGTAAGGATCTGTCAAATACATTCTCATTGCCGACATTGATTTGACAAGCAGACTGTTTAAACATTAGGCTATTGTTATTTTGACTTGAGATTGAAATCAGCATGCGGGGTGACAGTGACACACTGGCTGCTGAGTGTATATACGTAAGTCTTGTGTCAATAATGCATGCATATGAATATGTTTACAACTACGCATCACTTAGCTGCTGCGCTGTGGTTTAATCCTGACATGCCACATGCATTCATGTATGTGTGTATGTGTGTGTGTGTGTAGTAAGAGAACTTGCAACAAATATCATTCATCAAATGAAATGCATCCTTATCTTTCTCTATCGTTGTCCCTGTCCAAATACCTGGAGTGACAGTTTTCTTCTTCCCATCTCCTCTCTTCCAACACTTTGAGCTGTGTACTTCTGAGTCATATTTATCCACTATTATTACAATTCCCCTGCAGTGAGTCTGTTACTTTATTCTGTTTTTCTTCTGGTGTTTCTGTCTCATTTGAATTCAACTCACATCGCACCCTCCCCACTCTCGTCCTCACAATTTATACGCACGCAACGCACACGCGCGCACGCACAGTTACACACAAGCTCGGCCCTCCCCCACAAGAACAACCTAACACTCGCGCGCACACTCGCTCGATGTTTCAGCGGGAGTGGTGCCTGACAGGAACAAGTGACAGCTCCCTAATTACCTCCTCACTGTAGACGCTGACGCTGCCTGAGACGCACTGCTCATTTTCCTCTTTCTCCATCCTCCCTCTTTCCTTACCCTCCCTCTCTCTTTCTCTCTCACACCCACCTATCTATTGCCTTTCTTTCAACCCTCCTCTTCTATCTCCCCTGTGGTGAATTATGCATGTCCAGGAACTCCCAATTTGCATTCACACCAGCCCTGCTGAGACCAGCCACCTATATGTTCCCTTCGTCTGTCCTTCCTCTCCCTCCACTTTTCCACTCACTTACCTTCTGTGTTGTGTAGAGTGACACACTCAGCTGATAACAATTTCATCTACATTTAAAAAAGAAATACTGGTCGTCGATCATTGAACGCTTATGAACATTGCATGTGTCTATGATGAACAGGAAAGGCTGGTGTCAACCTCAGAATTAACCCCCCTCATCGCAGGCCAGTGGGACCGGTTATCCCTGAGGTGTCCAAGTTTGACGGAGGCAGAGGGCCTCGGGGGGCAGCATGGGATCTCCAGAGAATGATAAGTTCCACCACACAACAGCGGCCGCTGTTCCCCACAACACACCTCTACCCCACCCTGGGTGTCAGCTCAAAGGCCCAGATTGCATTTCCAGTTGACGCCTGCTGGCCCCACAGGCATGTTTTGTTCTAATAGAAAATGGAACCCTCACATCCCCCCGCCCGTCCACCATTCACAGTCTGAGTGTCCAATGGGAGCCAGTGCACAAACACCAACGCTATCTAATCATGGGACGGGGAATAGAAAAGGAAAAGCTTGGATAAGAAGTTGGAGAGGAGCATCGGAGGACGAGAGTTTTCAAGAGAGCCATTTGGAATCAAATGACAGGAGGAGGTAGAGCGAATGTTGACACGGAAGGAAAAAGAGCTAGAGGGCAGGAGAGTCAGAGAGATGAAGACGAGGAGAGACAGAATCCTACGAGAGATGAGGAGGAAAGAGAGTAGGCACAGAGAAAGCACACAGAGTCGGGTGGAGACGAGGGGGTGTTTGTGGCATGTAGGCAGCTGATAGAGTGTCACTGACAGGCGTCACTCAGGGGAGAGAGTCACCAGGGTGCTGGTTGGATGAGCCACCGCAAACAATGCAGCTCCTCATCTGCACAGCACTGTACACAAGCTTTACCCACCATATTGTTACTAGACAGTGATGGGCTGAATGTACCGCCTCTGTAATCTGTACTGGACTCCTGGACGTTCCCTCTGAACAGTATATCCCTTTGTTTGATCATGGTGTTAAGTCTGGAGACCATCAACATGACAATATTTGTTAAAAAGTCTTCAACATTTATCAGATAAGTGACAGAAATCAAACTGCTGTCAACACCAGAGTAACATTAGCTTCACTTACCTTTGCCTCCACCTATTATGTACTTCACTTTTCAGTTAATGTGTACATATTATTAATAGTATTTTCTGCTTGTTATGTTATATATATATTATACTTTCTTAGGACTGTTTGAACCTTTTCATAATCACCTAGCATCGAAGATAACCTAACTACCGACGCTAGCCTCCCAGCTAGCTACTCAGCTAGCTTACCTGGGTACCATCCGCCAGTCGGCTCTACGGAGCTTTGCCGAGTCACTCTTTGCTCTTCATCTGCAGACGTTTAGGTCACTGAAAGACGACCTTTTTGGAAAACTCCTGCCAGGATGAACACTTCTGTAAACCCCCTCGTTGACATCGAGTTCGCACTGTTTGCTGTTTTGTTTACATGAGGTAAGTCTGCACAATGACAGACGTGGCCGAATAGTGCTTAGTTTTTAACTTTGCTAAGGACATTTTACAGGAGTGAACTTAAATGTACAGATTCTTAAACTCTATTGAGGAACAGACTCCAGACTCCCAGTTCACGTGCTCTTGCATTGCAGTAGCTTGTCATTCAAGCGTGATGGATATCAAAGAAACTGAGGTGATATCAATATGAATCACTTTAGAGGTGATGGTAAATTAAGCTAATGTTAGTGTAGAGCAGGTTGACCAGATGTAAACAGACATGCAGTTGGTATGAAGGACATACTGTACATGGAGAATTAGTCAAATGATGAGTAAAACCTCCAGTTCCAGACTTCACCATGCAACAGCATTAGTGTGTATTCATTGTGAAGTTGACACTTACCATTGAACATTCGAGGTGCTATAAACTAAACACCACCTCTGATTCAGCTGATTATACAGGAAAGCGTCAGTGTTTTTGTTTGCTTTTAATGACTACATGAATGATCGGAGAGTAACACAAAGTGTTCTTAAAGCAAACTGAAATCTTGTGACGCCTTTAATCAGCTTCTCTCGTTGTCACAAGAAGTGAATTTAATTTCAGGTGACTTGAACTTGAGGCTCATAGCGATTGTTGTAGCAGACGAGGTGTGTTTTTGTAAGAAAATAAGTGGCAGTACTAATTTACTGGTGAAGTTTGAGAGCAGTTTGGTACTTTTGAATAGCTTTTTTTTTAGTGTTCAAGAGGGATGGCTGTTTTCCCTCTTAGAGAGAGAAGTTATTAACTCTGCCAAGTAGCACAACAGCCCACGTAGTCCAGGACCAGTGTTTGTGCTGGCTCCACTGAACACTGTGACTCATAAAGGTTGCTCTATAATCCCTCTGCTGCAGTGGAGCCTTTCTTTAACCATCTTTAGTTTCAGTCAAACTAATTATTCAACAGAAGCAAATCATCTCCAAACTGAAGCAGCTAACGTTTTCAGGGAGCGACACACACTGCCCCCACAAAACATCCTATGAAGAATTTAAATGGCTTAGAAGAATAATCGTTTTTCACCTAAAAGACAAACATATTCTTAAAGCAAACAAGTCGAAAACAAGAAAAAATAATTACAACTAATTTAATAAATGTGGTGACAATTGAACTTATAGCATTGTGGAATATGAATTGTGGAATATAATTAACATGTCTGGAGTCTTGAAAGGTGAAACAGGAAGATAATCACTGGTTGATATGAGCATCTGGAATTTGATCAGCTGCATTGAAAATGAAAAAAAAAAAATGAATGTCAAAGCGCACGTTAATACCACTGTACAAATAACACACATCACCTTCAGTGGTCAAGGAAATGGAAAGCACCAAGCACGTCCGGTGAAAGATGACGAATCCTTCCTCAATGTTCAAAGCACAAAAAAAATATCTTTAAGCTGCTTGATGTGTTTTTGCATGCAGATTGAAGACCGAGCTGGGAACATACACACAGCAGGGTGAATTTTTGTGGAAGTACCTGAACGACCAGCAGAGGAGCCATCAACGTCTGATACACCGTCTCCTCAGTCAGGAGCATCGTCTGCCTTCAGATAGGAGAGCTCATTTCAGAGTTTGTGCTCAAGGGCCTTTGGGGTCCTGCAGAATGCCTGTTTCTCTGTGAGCAAGAGGAGAGGAAGAGGGGAGGGGAGGGTCAGGAAGAAGCAAGCTGAGTTGCGGTAATGGCTTTTCAGGGTAAATTAAGATGCTGGGAGCTGTTTGGGTCCGCCTCTGTGGAGTGGTGACCCTTATTCACACTGGTCGTCAATGCCTCCTCACCATCGCACTCTCGTCACAATAGTTTCTCCTCCCAATCAGCTCCGGAGCACCATTTATCTGACTGCCACTGCCCATGATTTATCACCACAGTCCTTGCCACTGCGCTGAGTGTCATCAGGCCTCTGTCACTCTGAGAAGTCACTACAAGGACCTGGTTTCTCACCCAGACCCCTTATTGGGGCTCCGTCTAATCTGTTCCAGCAAGGCAATGCTGGTTAGATAGCAACACATGAAGGTAATGGTTTGTCAGAATCCTTCATTGTCACTTTTATTTGATTGTAATGGACGGTAACATGCTGGCAGGACTTTCCATCTACCAAAAAACACAAGCACACACTGTCTGTCTTCTGTACCTCCAGCCTGATGATAAACTGATGGTACACACTTTCCAAGGCTGGTCCTGCTGTAGTTTGTCTAGTTATTTATTAGATACTTTCTCTTGTTCCTCTTTCTTGTGGTATGTCTCGCAATCCTGTTGTTTATTCCTCTGACTGGCACCGAATGGGTAAATACCAATTATCTAAACACACTGATTGTGCCTGCTCTTTGAATGGCTGTTCATCAATTCATTTTTGTGATAAACACTCTACAGCATCACATTCATTTTATGTGTATTATACATTTAATTTAATGCATGTAATAATATATTGACTGAATAGGTTATTAGGTGACGGATGGGCAAACTGTCTACTTACTTATGAGCCTGACAGCGGATCCTCATAAGGACCATCCACAGAGCTTTCTTCTGATGGGAAATTCGAGGTTAGTGCCAGACATACACTTTCCATTTTTCCTACATTGCAATCACTTGGGCTAACATGCTGCCCTATTCATCTCCGCAGTTCAACCTTCATTGTGCTGGGACTAATTCTGCTGTGATGCCTGAAATTGCAGCATGAGAAAATTACCGTGCAGGGGAGAAAAATGAGCGAGGACTTAAGCACGGGTGAGGAAGCGTTACACTGTTGCTAATTACTGCCTCATTAGCAGCAGTGCTTAGCCATGTGGACAATAGCAGCAGAACAGCTGATAAAAACACATGCAGAGGCTACAGTTGAAAGAACAGTGCTGCGTCTTATGTCTTCATTGACTCACTATACATTTTAGAACAGGAACATCTGAACCACTGGGGATGAAGTTGATAATTACAGAAGTCAGTGTGGTGTGGTGACGGATGTTCAGTTTTTTTGGTAGGAGACGCTGCGTTATTGCATTGGTGGAATGTTTTTCTTTCCGCGTGTTAAAATGCAAAAACTCAGCAGCAGCCTATTACACACCTTCATCCCAACACCTACACCTTCTGCCTCCACCCTTTCCTACCTCCCAACCCCCAGGCATCCAGATGTTGCTGTCACCCCAGTTCTGCATAGGCGCTGCACTGTGGAACTGCCTGAAGTGATGACAATAAACACCTCCGCCATAACCTGGGCCTGTGCATTTGCATATTTTCTGGTTTAATTTGAGGGGGAAGTATGCAAATGTATGCAAAATGAAATCCATCTCCTAATGACATGAGACGATTAAACAATTTTTATGCTTAAATATTCTGTTTAATGAAATCAAACGGGCCCACGCGCCGCGACAAATTTGCCTAGGCATGGGCGAAATTAGAGGATATCACAAAAAGGAGAACGAGGAAGAGGGGGGAGAAGTGGGAGGGGAGGGAGGAGGGAAATGCCTGTGGTTGGTGTGCATGACAGCTTTTTAAAGTGTCCCTTGTGGAAAAAAAATCAGTCAGCTCCTGAAATTCAAATAGGATTTCTATAACAATTATAAAATGTGTCAGTTACCCTTTTTAATACGTCCATTTTCTCTGTTGAAAGAAAAGTGCTGAAGTACAAACTGTACTCCCAAAATGTTCTAAAATAATAACTGTATGTGCCATGATGAATCTTTCAAACTATGTCAGAAGAGCCGAACCCTTCTCCTGCAGAAGGTGCTTAACTTGCAAGAGGTGAATTAACTCCTTCACAGAGTTAATATTCAATTTCCTGCCACTCGCACTGCTTTAGCTCAAGAATAACGTTACTTCTGTTAATACACCTTAACAAATAGGAAAATAAAATGATTTCCTTGTTCCCACCTAAACACACGATCACCCAGGAGCAGAATACATAACAGAGAGCAGACAGAGCTGTGATTAAAGCTGGAAACAGAGAGAGAGACAGACAGACAGATAGACAGAGAGAGAGAGAGTGAGGGTGGGGGGGTTGGTGTAATATGCGACTGCTTAATTGTGACTTTGTGGGGAGCTGGTGACTAATGGCCTTTCCACAGAGCTGTTCAAGCCATGAGCTGCACATTAATATAAAGGGGGTTATTATTATGTTTAAGCTTCAGACCTGATTAATCACATGGATTTACTTGCAGCTCGACACCATATATAGGGAACTGTTCAGCAGCCATCAAGCTCATGATGTAGGTGCTTACACCTTCTTTGAAATGCAAATGTTGGACAAGATACACTACTTGGTGAACGAAGGTTAGACTGTCAGATTCAAAGGATTCCCACAGGTAGAGAAGCCAAAGCAATAATCATGACTGTCAAACAGAAAGTAAGATTGCCTTTACTGGATTTGACCCCTTAGTTGCAAGGTGAGGAGTATTCACTAATCATTATTGGAATGGGAGGGTTGAATATGATTGATGATGGTAGTAGCAGCGTTCAAGAGTGCAGGACAGGATAGCAGCAAAAAAAATGCATCGTATGAATGGGGTGCCGGTTGAGTAGCACTCAGCCTGGGCACAGCCAAAGAGCATGTCAAGTCCTAGGTTGGGCCCCAAGGCTGGGAGGGATTTCTTCAGCCTGATGCTTTGTTGCCTCCTAATCCTGTTGGCTTATATATTATCCCTGCCTTCCCTCCAACAGCAGGCTAATAGAGGAAAGGAGCTGGAGTTCTCCTCATGGCACGCTTCTCTCTCCAAACAGCCAGAATAGAGTGCTGTGTGTGTGTGTGTGTAAACTGTTGATTACTGCTAGTACAGATGTTAAAGTGGAGCCAGACTGGAAGAAGGAGTCAAACACAGAGACACACATGCACGTACACACACACACACACACACACGGTTAACTGACGTGCTTGGGGAGGGAAAAAAAGAGGTGGAGAGAAGCTGAGCTTGTTGTAGCGCATCGATCGATTTCAGGCTCCTCTGACAAGATCCTCTGCTCTTATACCTCAAAGCTGCAGATGATGCAGTACTGGGAGCGGCAGCGAGGTAGGGATGAGGGGAGGGCTGAGTTTAACGCTGGTTAGAGGTTGGGGGGCGGGGGGGCAGTTGCATGCTCCATGACACCCTGCCAACAGTTATAACACCGCCATGATGTCAGGTGCACACATGACAGACCTGAGAATGTGTTCGGGTATGTGTGTGTGATAGAATGTGTGTGTGTGGCAAGCTCAGCAGTCTGCATGTGTAACCCAGACCTGTTTATGTGAGGCTATCATGTTCGTGCCACAGTGTGTGTGTGCAAATGTTTGTATATTCTATACATGAGGATATACATGTTAATGTTGGGGATTTGAGTTTGGGTGCAAGGGGGGCAGGAAGATGTGGCGAACTAGATTATTAACCCTTAACACTGAGCTTGATGTGGTTTGCTAAAATTATGGCGCAGGGGGATTTATGTGATCCCCATAATCCCGCCGGCCTTGATGCTCCAAATCCATTGTCATGCTTCACTTTTATAGAGGGAAATTTCCATGACTTCAGCTCCCCACTTAGATTGCACTTTGCATAACCACAATCACACACACATAGCTGCCACCCATTCAACATTTCTGTCTGAATACCCTGGCATCACATTTCACAGGGCAGGTCTTTGATGTTATTACACTCCTTGACTTGTGGTTTATATGCTTATATCACTGGGCTGATTATATGTAATGCCCAGTGCACTAAATGGGATTGTTACTGAATGAAACCCTAGTAATGAGATTTTTGTCCCTTTTTTATTTAAAACAGGCAGTCGACAGTCCGCCAGAGCTACTTTTACTTGTTTTCAGGAGCATTAGTGCCTTTTACAGAAACATCCGTTTCACGTGCAGCACATCCTGTGTATTGTGAATCAACCGTCTGCGAGCAGGGCCAGCAGGCGCTCTTAAATGTGAAACATTTTAACAGATCAAACTGACAAAGGGCTTTGCGGTTGAGAAATATTTTCCATTTGCCTCAGATTTTGGAGCATTTAACAGTTTCTCATCACATTTGCATGAACATATGGGTTCTGTCTTCGGAATGAATTTCTGTGAATGTGTCAGGAAGTTAATTAGCTCTCTCACTTTGTATGTTTGTGCGTGTGCGTGTGTGCTAGTGTGTGTGTGTGCACATGTATGCAATTCTTAAGTGATTTTTTTTTAACATGTCTCACCCCCCACCAGCGATGGAAGACAAAGTCACAATAATATTTGTCACAGCAGGAGGTAAATGTGACTTGCTAAGTCATTCTTATTGTTTCATTTTCCTCTAAGTGGAAGATGTGAAGCATCTTTCCGATCCTCACCCTCTCTCTGCTCTGTGTTTCCCTGTGGCACATTTCCTCCACAAAACTTTCTCCATCCCCTCACCGCACCCTCTCAAACTCTCTTTCTCCGCCCTTCCCTCTCTCTTCTCTGCTGGATGGTCATTTAATCCATCTAACCAGCTGGAAAGATAAATATTCCTTCATGGAGTGTGAGGCCCCGGCCTCTTCACGCACATACTCCTCTGCAGAGCTCAGAAGCCCGAATACCTTGATGAAGTCTTCCATTCAGCCAGACACTTGTATCTAGAGACTTTTATTGAGAAAAAAGTAATTTTGTCCAGTTGTCTGTTACTATGTATGAAGCCAAATAAGGTAGAAATAATTTGCGTCATGATTTAAAGGTGTTTTCCAAAAAAGGATGCATAACAAGTTTTATTTTGCAATGAGATCTCTTCTGTTAAAAAAGGGCACACTCTCCTGGGGATAGTGACTTGCCCATTTTCTTGCGTGTCTCCTTGTAAAACCCAGGATCTCAATCAACCCCATCGTATGTTCATTTTGCAGGCTGCATTTGGCTGATTATCCCCGACCGAGGAACGTGGACGGCTTCCCGAGGCTGACTCATGGTTTCTGCTCGGAGAGGTCCAGTCCAGTGCAGGCTGGTCCGACTGACGCCTCTGTTTACACAGCCTCTCGGGCCAGACTGGGAGGCCCCATTTTCACACCCAGGTGCTTTCCAAAGAAAACCTGCTGCAGAGGCCCCTCGCCTTAGGTACACCACACTGAAAACCATACATACTGCCTCATGTTCCTCCTGTCGTGTTGCATGCTTCAGCTGCACACTTAGACCGAGTGAAGAACATGCTACTTGTGTGCAGCCTAAGAATAATATTTTCTGTAGCTCACATGGATAGTGAGTGCATGATGGCAAATGTTCTCTTCTTAGGCTGGCATTGCTCCTACAGGGAAAACCATTTCTCTGTTTGCGTTTTTGGGTTGAGGAAGCTTGAAAGATTTGTATTCTATAGGCTGATAACTCTTCAGACAGCCCCACTGCTAGAATGAGTCAGCACGACCCCCCTCTGCCTGTTTAGAAGTGTCAGACCTTCACCTTCAGAGGAGGGAGGCTGCAGAGGTGCAGGACATTGACTGGTCACAGGGGCAAACAGGTACTTTGGCACCTTTTATGGAAAATAAGATGTTAAAATATTGTATGTATTCTTCTCAAGGCTTGGAATGACCCCAAATGCCAGAAATAACAGAAACTCAAGGCTCACATAAATATAAACTCATAAAGACAGCCGCACATATGTAGTTACACACACGACAAGCAACTAGCACCCGAAAATATCACTCCAAAGCTTCTTTTCAGAATAAAAAGGCCTATGCATATATGTATACAATAATTACATTCCATATATCTTCCAAAATCCCATTTCCATCCGTGGTAATTCTGCTGCACAGGAGTAATGGTTGTATTATGCAGTTATGACAGGCCCTGCTCCCTCCCTATCCCTTCCCCGTCATCCGGCACACAACCTCACCCCGCCCGCCCCCCCCCACCTCCCCACCCCCAGCAGTCAGACTGCTGAACAATCAAAGTAAAGAGTGAAAATATGTAAATGGGGATTTTTTTTTTTTTCATTTTTCAACGACTGAGACAAAGCCTGGATGAAGAAAGCATCCCCCCTCCCCAGAAAGAGGCACTCTTCAGCTTTGTGGAGCCTTGCCTTGAGAGGAATGTAGGAGCATTGTTCGTGTATTTTTTTTTTTTTTTCCCAAAAAAATACGACTACACACGTGGTGGAGTACTTGTCTCCAGTACTTGTCTGACTGTGGTAACATGACCTGTTATAAGACACTGATCATATTCCCACGAGCCGTTTCTTTAAAGCATGATAACCCTTGTTGAGTGAGCAGGGAGGGATGAATAAATGAGTGTATAAACGACCTGGCCAATGATTGAAGGTAGAAATTATTGAGCTGGTAAATGAACAAATGTTTGAGTGAGCGGGTGCGTGAACAGCCAGGACATTGAATGTGTGTCTGACTGAGTAACCGAGCTGGTCTGAAAGCCACACACACTAGAGGCAATATAAACAAACAGCTCTAAGTGCTGCAGTGTTCGCTGAGGGACCTGGGAAGAGCCCCATCAGCCCAATGAATGAGAGCATTCTGCCCCCTCACAGCCCGCTATTAAAATCAATTAATGAAGGGGAGGGGGGCCCCTGTAAAAGCTGACTTGTTGGGCTCTAGGGGTCTTTTGCGACACGTTGCCTTTCTGGATCACTTGTGCCATATGGAACCTCCCCTCTCGTGGCACATAACTCACTTTTATGATGGTTTCATTGGCTAATGATGGAATAGTGCACGAGCACTGAGCATGGGAGTATTCCTGTCCCCATAACTGTCACTCCCTCTGCTCTTGTTGTCTTCAGTCACTCTCATCTTTACTGAAACACCACAGTCGACTTTAGAGAGTGTGAGTGGGTAAAAGGAGCAAAAGTGTTGTTTTCACAGCATCTTATATATCATATATTTACTGTTTGTTTAGACAAAGCAGACAGAATGAGCATCCAGACTTAGCTTGAGTCAAAAATATTGTGAGTCATACGCATCTTTTACCTGCCTGACTATTGTTTAGTACTTCTGAGAATGTTTTCTGCGAGATGCCTTCACCTTCACCTTCACCTTCACAAAACGAAAAATGAATTATAGGCAAACACAGAAACACAGAAACTATCTCAGACAAATAGATCCTGAATCTCGGTCCAGCTTCAGGCCAGTCAGGCCCAATTGAAGGGACGATTGGCCGTAAAAGAGAGGCGTGCTGGTTCTGCCAGAGGATGGAGTCGGTCCATTTAGCTGCTTTAGGAGTGAACCTTGCACTCATTTTCCACAGTGAAGGAAAGAAACAATTGCTTGAATCTCTCAAGTTTGCACAGCAGTCTTTTCTCCCGTCAGCATGAAATTGCTCTTTAAGCACTGTGTATGTTTAGCAGCCCCCCCCCCCCCCACACACACACACACATATTGTCGTTTCACCCCGTAGCGCTCACAGTCACACCTCACTCACATGCGTCCCTCAAACATGCTTACTGTGTAATTTCTCAGGGATAACTAACAAGGGGAAGCCTCTTC